>APFE031491819.1:43547-70964 GCA_000404065.3 Pinus taeda | reverse complement strand
GCAGGTGTCCGTTCACGAGGATCGTGGGGATTGTGACCAGCTGGAGCGAAAGAACGGGAGTGACGACTCTTCTACAAATACTAGCATTGGATTCGAGGTAGGCCATCATCATCGGTCTTTAATTTGCAATTAGGAACCTGCGTGTTAGCATTGTTTGATTGTTGCTAGACCTCATTTAGGCTAGTGGGATCACCTCTGTCCATAGAGGGGATTTACCTCCACAACAAAGATGTTGTTGTGTGAAAAAAGGATAATTCCATTACCTTGATGTTTCGAGCTATGCGAAGTGGAAGATTCTTTAGAAATTGTGAAGAATCAGGACCAAAGTATAGCCCATTGATTGGACTCCCTTCAAGTGGTGGCAGAGGGGTGGTGCAGACTACACGATGAAGCGATGTTCAGCTAATAACTCAAGGTATTCCTAGAGCACATCATCCATCCACTCCACGTCCATGTCCACCTCCATCGCATACACCTTCACCCACACCTTCACCTCCACCTCCACCATTCAATATGGCGAATGCAATGAAGATGCCAATATTCAAGGGCACATGAAGTGAAGATCTAGAGAAGTTTTGGTTTGTTTCCATTGTTGTATGGATAGCGCAACAAATCACCGATGATAATATAAAGAAGGCGCAGTTGGTTACCACTTTGTAGGATCATGCACTAACCTCGTATATTAAATATTGTGCCGGTAATCCTCATGCATCGTTAGCAGAGAGTCAGAGAGATTTGAACAAAGAATTTAGTAAGCCTAAATCAAAGGCACAGTCAGTAATTAAATTTAAGGAGATCCTAATGAGAGTCAAGGAGATACCTTGGGACTTTGATCAGAGGTTGAAGTGCCAGATCAGACAGGCTAACATGCAAATCTTAGATAGCCAGCATCGTGACTGGTTTATCACATCGCTTTTGATGCATTTAGGAAATGTTGTATCACAACAGAAGATAGAAACATAGACTGAGGCCTTGGTGATGGTGATGAGATTGTATGCATCACCTATTCAAGATACACACCTAGGGGTACAACAGATTCACTCGCAGTTAGCAGGCCCGCACCTAGAATTACAGAGTTTAAAGAAATAAAGGGAGACTAAGCTAGAAGTGCACGTAGAGGTTTGGTGCTTGAAGTGCAAAGGCCATGGGCACGATAAAGATCATTGTCTAGTCTACACGAATTATATTACGGGGGGGACCAATCCCCTTGAAGCTAGAAGCCCCAGCCGGGCCAAGCATAGGAGCTGCGCTATGGTGCGCCATTTGTCAAGTCACTGGGAAACATGCGACAAATAACTACAACTTACTTTAGAAGTTCATTCAAACACCCCAACAACTATTCTATATTTTTTGTAAATCTATGGGCCATGACAAGCGCCACTATCGAAGCTATGAGTTGATGATGGAAAGGACCCCTACTTACCATATGCAAGTATAAAATCAGCCTCCAGATCAAGGCGTAGGATGCGTGATCGATGGTTTTCATGGCTAAGGATGATGACGTGGAGGAGGACCTAGTAGATGTCTTGGTCAGATTATCTACTACAACTGCGGACAGCCAGGGCACTTCGTGTGAGATTTCTCGAATTCTACACACCCTTCGTGTCAAGACTGTAGACAATTCGACCATGCCATACAAGAATGTCTGGTGCTAATAGCTAAAATGCAAGAGAAGAAAACACAACCTTAGCAGCATACACAGAACTTACAAATGATGAGGGTTAAGCCTCGCGAAGAGGATCAAAGCATTAATATCGTACTAAGAAGTGGTATGATGACTACTGCAGATAAAGGTAAGAAACTTGAAGAAGATGGATTGGTTCACAAAGCTCCTAAGAAAGAAGCTACCTTTGACCTTAATCGTGCTGAGGAAACATTTATGGAAGCCAAGAAGAGCTTTGCTGAGGCCTCCACCTCAGGAAGCCAGGAAAAGACATTGGAGGCCAGTGTGACTCAAGAGGTTGATACTTATGTACTAACTACATTTTTGGAGATAGGTATGAAGTTACTACGCGACAGGAAGGTTGTGGAAGGATTACAGGACTTAATAGACAAATGCACCAATAAGGAAAAGACTCCTTTAGAACAACGCACAATTAGAAAGATCAATAAGAATAAGGCACAAACCAGATGTGAGATGTGGCTAATAGTGTAGATAGGCGATTACGAAATGGACTAGGTCATTTTGGATCTGGGGTCCGATGCGAATATTCTACCAAAACATACGTGGGAAAGGATGGGGAGACCTACACTGGAATGGTCTCTGATTTAGTTCTGAATGGCGAATGAACAGAAAATCATCCCCATGGGACAATTATGGAGTGACAATTGATATTGAAGGTGCGAGTGCCTTAGCAGACTTTGAAGTTATAGAAATTGTTGATGCA
This sequence comes from Pinus taeda, assembly GCA_000404065.3. Taxonomy (NCBI): domain Eukaryota; kingdom Viridiplantae; phylum Streptophyta; class Pinopsida; order Pinales; family Pinaceae; genus Pinus; species Pinus taeda. The sequence continues at coordinate 68,577 of APFE031491819.1, read as the reverse complement.
GGTAATCCCTATTGTTATCACTCAGGTTGTCCCTAAGCTCCTGAAGGGATACGGCCGAGGTAACCACAAACCAATCTTTGGATTGCAGGTTCTAGCCCACCTGCAATCAAAGAGGGCTCTCTCTTACTGAATTAGCTTTGTTTATGATGATTTTAGGCTAGTTATTGGGTTCTAGGGGTTTTTCTTGTGTTTGGGTGGTGTTTGGATGGAAGGAGGATGCTTACAAGTGGAGAGGCAATGCATAAAATGATAAGTTTCAAACCATTGGGCATGGAGTCGTGGAGCAGGATTGCTGGTGCGTTTTCTTGGTCACAAAAGGAAAATGGAGCAAGGTAGCTGCACATGAAACAACCTTTAAGCTTAAAAAGGTGGCATGAAATGTAAGGAATGAGAGGCAATTAAGAATCTCTCACTCAGCTTAACAGAGGGAAGGAAGATGAACTCTATCTAGGGGCAGTTAAGAATCTCTAGATAAATGTCACACATGGTGAATTAGGGAAAACATGAGCCATGTGGAATTAATATTTATGCCTAAACCAGATGAAAACATAAAGAAACAACAGAAATTGAGCATAGAGTGCAGTTAAACAAGTTCTAAGCTAATCTTTCTTTTTGTTGTTTAGATTGTTGATTCATGAATCGAAAATAGAGGTAAGAAACACTTATTGAGTCATGTAAACAACACAAGAATTCCACAGTCACTCTTCAACCATTGAACACAGTAAACAATCCATTCTTCAAGCTCGTAAGCAGTCTTTGATTATGGAAAAATATCAGATATACAGTGCGAGTCTCTCTTGGAGCATTAGCCGACTATCCAACTAGTAACAATAACCAACCAACCCATATTACATGTTTCAGGGTTGTTTATATAGGCAAAATATCTAAAAGTATTTATTACAGCAGACCTAAACAGGTATGCGGGAAAAATCCCTTTAAAACCTAATTTATGCTGGAATCAAATGCAAGTAAGTATCTTCTGGGCTGTGCCAGAGGTAGCTGGATCAAAAGTGAGTTAATGTGGTGTCCTCTGTGGCTTGGTACAGTGCTTTTGTAATAACTGTGCATTGAGTTCTGGTCCACTGATCTTTGTGTGACTTTGATGTGCAGTAACTGTGATTTGAGTGCCTTTAAATGGCCTTTACTATTTTGCTGACTTTGCTGGATGGCCCTTTAATGTTTTCCTGCTTCGGGCCGCTGAAAGATTTTCCCTGATACGCTTCACCGCAACAATGATACTCTCTGTCGCTTCATGATTCATTTTGACATTTAAATTCGGCTTCCTTCTGCTTTCTGTTTTGATAAAAGCTGCAAAATCGGCCCTTTTCGGCTCTTTTACGGCGCAAAACGACTGTGGAATCAAAAGATTCCCTAAAGATTCCCCATTTTGGCCCATTTCCCGTAGCGATGCGCGATTAGTGCTAAGCGCTAATCGCGCATCGAAAACTGTCCCTGTTTCTCATTCCGGGCTTCCGAAGCTTAGATTTTGCACTTGCGCGTTTTTTTTAGCTGCTGACGTCAGCGGTACGGTGGATGACGTCAGCAGTGGGACCCCCTTGTATAGTGATGATGTCAGCATGATGATGTGGCAGTACGACAGGGTGACGTGGAAAGGACACGGTGGCAGGGTGTAGGCAGGATAGGGGTGAGATGGCGCTGATGTGGTAGGGTGATGTGGTGATTACATCACACAAGGGGAGAGCAGTTTCCGGTTTGCGTCAGACCGCCTTTGGTACGGGAGCGGTATGCGTCAGGGGCGACCCGATGCAATGAACAACCGACAGCTGTCCCGGTGTACAACAGGGAAACCGTCATCCATCGGGTGTTATCGCACCGTTACGTAAGGGCACTCGATATGCATGAGGGCCATTGGATCTAGGAGAGGCGATCCGACGGTGGATGAGAGGGGAAGATGCACGGGTTTTAATAAAATTGCACGCGCGATAGAATTTTAATTTTTCGCGGCTTCGGGAGGGTTTTGAACTTTAGAAATTGGTGTGTTTTGGCGGGGGATTGGGGTTATTTATTAATCAAGCATTAATAAAATCCAAAATACAATGATCGCGGGGTGTGGTATGGTTTGGTGTGCGGGGAAAAGGGTTAAGCAGGGTTATTTATTTATCCAGATGTTAAATAAATCCCGAGAGTAGTGACACAGAAGGCTAATACTAGATCCCATATGAATCTAACATTTCCCAACTTTTATTTATTTGGCTATAGTTGCCATGGGGGGGGGGGATATTTAATATTTTTTGGGGTTTTTTATATTTTTTTGCATAATAGGGGATAGGGAAATGATTTAGGGAGCTAATAAATAGAATTAGAAGTTAATATGAACTTGTGAGGTGAAGTGTAGGGGAGGGGCTAAGTTTGTGAACTGAAACTTAGACATAGAGAGTGAATGGACTATGGAGATATGATTACACAAGAAATGTGGCTTCTTTTCACTAAGTCAACTCAGATGTCAACTTGGTTTGAACAAGAATGGAGTGAAGATAGACTCTTGGGCAGATCCCAGGGTCCTTGAGGGGATGTTAGTGAATGATTTGGGAAATAAGAAGAAGGGGGAGTTAGACATGCCTCGCTTGAAGTCCTTCAAATAGGAACTGCCTGAAAACTGTGATCTGGATAATATAACACTTGAAAATATGGAATTGATCACAAATCAATATTCGGCAACCTCAAAATTACCTACCCAACTACTTTCCTAGCATTTTTTCTTCTTCTTGGTTTGGGTGCATTTGGACTTGCAGACCCAGCTTTTTTCAACTTTTTCCTTTTTCTGTCTTCCTATCTACATCTACACTTATTTCTTCCAAGGGCCCAGATTAAGCAGTTGGGCTCCTTTGGTTCTCTACCTATCTAAGAATCTGCCAAGATTAATTTTTTTGGACATATATTCATTCTCTATATTCTAAAACAAGAAATTGAAACCTAGGGAGACCAAGATAAAACTGTTTGGACCTCCCTTTAACTGAAAATTCTTCAAAAATGGAATAGTACATCAAAATTGGAACACAGTAGTGACACTTGGACTGGCACACTCTCATGGCAACCTTCTTTGGCCTCTGTAGCAAATATGGAACACTGCAGCATGCAAAGTATGACATATTTGGCATGTAAAAATGTCAATCATGAAAGATGAGTAACCTGCTGCAGCAGGAGGCTAACAGTGGCTCCACTTGGGGATGGATTTTCCTTGTGGAAAGCCAAGAACAACGGGTCAGACTGCCTTGAGCTTCTGTTGTAGCTGTAGACTGAAATTTCTTAGTGCTGTCTGTCGGATAATTGAAGCTTTGAAATGAGAACGGCATTTTCCTTCAACTGAAATGTTTGTGACCTATGTAGAACCGCCTGCTTTCTTCTGCGTGCTCTATCATTCGGATTGTTACACAAAAATAAAACAACATGCTGATATATACAAACTTTTTATGTACAGAAATGATGCTGCTGGGCCATTCTTAACAAAAGGGATCATGATAATGCTTTAACATCCGGCCATTTACAGGGCCCTCTTCAGCTATGCTACCATCTACAGATTTGAGGAAATATGTGTTATTGCCTTGCACCGTGCTGATAATGAATGGACCTTTCCAAAGAAAATCAAACTGTGCATGTTTGCCCTTGTCTGCTCTTCGTGAATCCCACCTTAGGACTTTGCTGCCCACACAGAAATCCTCAGCCTTGGCTCTCTTATCAAACATCTTTTTGAGTTTCTCTTGCAAAATCTGAGCTCTGTCATACACTTGCTCTTTGGTTTGTTGAAGATGAATGGTCTGATTGATTCTTCTTTGAATGTCATTTGGTTCAGCCTGAATCTCTTGTAACAATTTGATAATAGGAATGCCCAGAGATGAAGGAAATCTGGCTTCCATGCCATAAACTAGCTCATAAGGGCTCAACCCAATGGATTTCTTGGTTGAAAGTCTGTCTGCCCACAGGGCATTTGTGAGCTTCCGGTGCCAGTTCTTTTTGTTTTCCTCCAGCATTTTCTTTATGATGTTGATGAGGATTTTGTTGGAGGATTCGGCCAAGCCATTACCTTGAGGATAGTAGGCTGTAGAGTGGCCCAAGGTAATGTGGAATTTATGGAATAAGTTGATCATCTTTTTGGATTTGAAGGCAACAGCATTGTCAGTGATGATTTTCTCAGGGCAGCCAAATCTAGAAAGGATATTGTCCTCAAGGAATCGGATAATAGTGGAGTCATTGGTTTTCCTACATGGGATGGCTTCAATCCACTTGGTGAAGTAGTTAGTGGCTGTTAAAATCCACTTGTGCTGGCCTGAAGAAGAGGGATGGATTTCACCTATGAAGTCAAGACCCCATTGTTGAAAAGGCTTGTCGGTTGAGATGGGCTTAAGGGGAAAAGGAAACAGTTTTCTTTTCCCTTCAAAGATCTGGCATTTGTGACATGAAACAACAAATTTTTTGACATCTGCAAATAGAGAGGGCCAATAATAACCAGCCCTTAAAATCTTGTTAGCAGTGGACTTCGAATATAGATGCTCTCCATAGTCCCTTGCATGGAACTCTTTCATGATGTTGTCGGTTTCGTTTATGGTTAAAAAGTTTAGCAATATTCCTTCATGATTTTTCCAGAACAGGGCACCATCTAGGACACAAAACTTTGACGCTTTCATTTTTAGAAATCTCTTTTTGGTTTTGGACAACCCTAGGGGAGCACACAGGTTTAACAATACATAACAAATTTTGGCATACCATGGGGATTGTAAAAAGGTTTCGCTAATATGTGGAGTCGCCAGCTCCTATTTGTTGTCCAGTTGGTTAATATCTAAGGCCTGGAAGTTTGTTTCGGACATTAGTTTGGCCAGACCTTGTCCCTTTATCAGCTTTGTGGGCTTTATCTCGATTTCATATTCAAGGATACTAGCAATCCATTTGCCTCTTTTGCCTTCTAGTCCCTCTTGAGTCAATATGTCTTTTACAGTAGAGTTCGGGACATAGGCAATCACATGTGAATATAAAATGTAAATCCTGAAGTCTTTAATGGCCTTAATCAGGGCATAGGCCTGTTTTTCCATGATTTTGTACTTCAAGGGTGCGTCTCTTAAGGCTCAGCTGAAGAATGCAATTGGTTTTTCATTTCCTTGATCATATTTTTGCAGAAGGACAACAACTATCGTGTGGTCTGAGGCAAAGGAAAAGATGATAAAGTCCTTGTCAAATTGTGGGTTTGTGAGAACAGGCGTTTGAGTCAAGGCAGCCTTGATACTCTCAAAAGCTTCCTTGGTTTCCAGAGACCATCTTACCTTGGCATCCTTTTTTAACATGTTGCTTAACAATCTTATCAGTTCAGCTAAATTTGGGATAAATCTCCTTAGGAAATTGATCTTTCCAAGGAATGCTTGCAACTCTTTTATGTTTCTTGGGTAAGGAATTTGAAGGATGGCTTGGATCCTTTCAGGATCAATTTTGATACCGTCTTTTGAGATGATGTGGCCCAACAACTTACCCTCATCAAGGCCAAAAAAGGACTTCTTGGGGTTCAAGGAAATGCCATATTTCCTACATGTCATGAAAATCTGCCTTAAGTGTTTGAGGTGCTCTTGATCGGATTTGGAGAAAGGGGTTAAGTCATCAAGATAGACAACAGGGAATTCATGGATTTCCTTGGAAAATGAAATATCAATTGCCCTTTGAAAGGTGGCACCAGCGTTCTTTAGTCCGAAAGGCATCTTAACATACTTAAATGTTCCCCAGGGTGTGGTAAAGGCTGTCTTGTCTTGGTCATTTGGGTGAACAAGTATTTGATTGAAACCTGAAAATCCATCTAGTAAAGAGATTCTAGAGGAACCCACTACTCTTTGTAGGATGTGGTCCATTTTAGGCAAAGGTTAGTGGTCTTCTAAAGAGACCTGGTTTAAGTTTCTTAGGTCTACACACAGTCTGACCTCACCTGATTTTTTCCTTGTGGGAACCAGATTGGATACCCATTCAGAAAATCTGATGGGTGCTATGATACCTGCTTCAAACATTTTCTTCACTTCCTTCTCAATGAGGGGAAGCAGCATAGGATTAATCCTTCTAAGTTTCTGCTTGAATGGCTTTTGATTTGGTTTTAAGGGAATGGTATGTTGAATCACTGAGGTGTCATAGGACTTCAAGTCCTCATAACTCCAAGCAAATACATCTTGGAATTCTTTAAACAAATCCACATATTTTGGTTTTTGATCAAGGGGCATATTTTTGGACAATTGAATCATTCTGGGCTTTTCTGCTGTCCCTATGTTATGCTCTTTTGTAGCAGCATTTAAAGGCTCCATTTTTGGCTTTTTGGGCACATCATTATCATCAAACATGTCTTCTAATGGAGTTAGGCCAGCAGGCAGAAAGTTATCTTTTAGATCAATGAACTCAGCCTCTCGTTTCGCTGTTTCATCTAAATGCATTTGTTTCAATTATTCTATGTTTGCATTGTCAAAAACAGTTGGTTTAAGGATTTGTTTTGCTATTGCAGTTGTTACAGCCTGCTGATTTTCATTTGTTTGCCGTTGGGAATCGTTCACGACCTCCATGTCAATTTTTGAATTTGAAAACTCGCCCTGAAGGGTGAAGAAATTGTTAATCTGGGCATCATTTTCAAACACTTGCCAGTCTTTGATATTGTTAGGAACAGTGGGCCTATGTTTTATTTCAGCAGTAAAATGGTGATTTGGCTCAAAGGGAAGCTTGCATGTGCTAGAAAAAGTGGCTAGGCTATGTGCATGTATGTTATGATTCCTTGAAATCTTGGCAAGCTTGGATTCAATGAAGGAATTGAGTATATCTGTAGCAACAGTCCTATAGGCCCTCATCCTCTTGTCATTAGTAACAAAGTTATCTTTCATTTGTTGTATGATTAAATCAGAGTCGCCTAGGATAGACATTTTCATGGCTCCTAGAACTTTAAGCAGTTTAAGGCCTAAGAGGAGAGCCTCATACTCTGCCATGTTGTTGGTACATCTAAAATTTAGCATGTAGGCATGGCCTTCTGCATGATTATCATGTGTGTTGTGAATCCATATCCCTGCCCCTGCTCCGAACTTGTTGACAGAACCATCAAACTCTAAATACCATGTGATTTCTTGCTTTTGGTTTGTATTAAGGGTTTCAGTTATTTTAGGTTTGGGAAGATTTAAAATTTCTGTTTTGGGAGGTTCAATTTGTTTGCTGGCTGCCTTGGCTGTTGAAACTATTTCATGGGCATGGGAAACCGATTCCTCATTTATACATGTTTCTAGCTCTAAAGCTAAAGGCTTTTCATCAGTTGGAGGATTGATGTCATCATTGAAAAGAATAAAAGAATCCATATCAGAATGGATGGAGTAAATTGGAAAATTTTGGGGCTTCTCCTCACTACTCACCACATACTTCATGAGTGTTTCTATGTACAACCTCTTTGGTTGCCCAAAGACAGAAATAGTGGCATAAGAGAGGTTGAGTTGAAGGGATCCTTGGAGTTTTTCTCCCCATGATCTTGATAGTAGCATGCCATATTTTGTTGGGATGTGTGCAACTACTACATCCATTAAGATTGTCTTGTTGGGAAATTGGACTAAAGATACACAAAGGTCTTTGATTAAGGAGAAACACTTGACCTGACTTGAGTCAAAGGAGTATAGATCCTTGTAGGGCCTTGTGACATCAAGGTTTAGCTTTTCCATTACAGCTTTGGGCATAAGGTTGTGTGAGGCACCTGAGTCAAACATAGCATTATGTAAGATTTTGTCATGTATGTGGAAACTGACATAAAAGGGTGGGACAGATCCATATGTTGATTTTCCATTAACTTCTGGACCAAACAACAGCTCAGGGGTATCATCTAAAACATTTACATCATCCCTGACCTCTGGTAATTGAAGTGACCTTTGAATTTGTTGCCTATATACATCATGTTTGGCAAGTTCTGAAAGGGGAATGGATATCTTAAGTTTTCCAATTTCTACTTCTAAATTGAATGGTTTTTCTAATGGAATTTTTGCGTTAATACTGGAAGATTTATCCTTTTCAAGAATACTCTCTGTGTTTTCCTTTTGCTTATCAGCGTTATGGTGCAAGACACTATGTGATATTTCTGTTTTGGGAAGGTTTTTTGGAGTGCTGCTCAAATTTTCTCTTGAGGAAGAAGGTGGTAGAGGCTGATCAGCATGAGGCTGTATGTCTGATATGTCCTCTATAGTGACTTGATGTGGGTTTGGGACAGCAATATCCACTGGTTCTGTTATGACAACCTTGCCTTTATTCTTATTGGGTTGTTTGCTATCGTTTGTTTTGCTAGGTGCAGGGATATCAATGGTTCTTGTTCTCAGCTTGTATTTCTTGTGGACCTCATATACAGCAGAATCATAACCTTGTTTAAAATCAAAAGACTCTCCCGTCTTGGTCTGAAATTGATTTACATCAGGGTATTCTTGATCTTCTTGAGTGAGAAATATTTGCTGCTCATTTTTTGAGTCTATTAAGTTCATGTGAGTCTCCTCTGTGGGCTCACTCGATGTGGATGCCTTTGCATAGTTTTCTTGGAAAGGAGGCCTAATATCATGGTCGGGACTAGCCCTTCCAGCATTTGTGGTTTGATTTTTCCTGAAGTTTGGGTTCCTTATGGTGTTGGACTGTTGTCCTTCCCATGATGATTTCCTCTCAACACTTTCTACTCTGTCTCCTAGCCTATGCATGCCATTGATAATATCATCTAGCTTCTGGTCTAAGGCTGAGGGTTCTTCCTTGAAGGTAGTTCTTCTCTCTGTTCTGGCTCTATTTCTTTTGGCAATTAGGTTTGCCTCCACACTGACAGCAACATCTTGCATCTCTCCCTTAACTGATACTCCATTTCAGCATCAAAACCATCAGGGAATTTATATAAAGCAATATCGGGTGGAGGTCTTAAGTTCTGTGGTATTGCATTATAAACATTATTAAACCTTGCACAGTAGTCCAAAACCATTTCTTGAGGGCCTTTTTTGATAGTGTCATACTCAGATAGTATGTGCAAGGGGTCTTTCTTTTTCTCCCATCTATTGATAAATGTCTGGTATAAGGCTTTCGGGTTTACTATGGAATTGGGTAGGAGTGCTCTAAACCAGGTCCTGACATCACCGATCAAACTTTGGACAAAAATCTTCATCCTCACACTATCGTCATCAATCTCATAACTTTCAAAGTAATCCTGCATTTTCTTTGTATGCTGTAGGGCCGTGCAGGCATTTGTGCCATCAAAATAGGTTATTTTGGTCTGATAATCCTGAGGCATAGCCCCGGGATTAGCAGGCAGCTGTAAGGGTGCATATCTATTAGCCATATTAACAGGGATAAGTGGAACAACGGGGATAAGTGGAACAACTGGAGTAACTGGGATAATAGGAGTGGAAGCGATGGTATGTGTAGTGAATGGAGGTGTGGAAACAGTGGTTGGAGAAGTAGATGATGAACACGGGGAAGTAGGGTTTGAACGGAACATAACTTTAACAGGGGTTGTAAAATTACTAGGCTGAACTGCTTCAGGACTAGTATCAGCAAAATCTTTTTGCTGCTCTTGTTTTCTAAGGATTTTGGGGATCAAATTTGGATTTTCAAAAATAGCTGGGGGTTTTGGGTCTAGATTTGATCTTTTGTAACATGACTGCTTTTTGGGAGCCAGCTTCTAACTTGTTTTTTGGGGATTTTTTCTAAATATAGGTTAAACAGAAACTTTTTAGAGGTCAAATTCTTCCTCAGTGGAGCCTCGGATTTGATCTTGTGATATTATCTGAGGATGGTCCCCAACGGAATCGCCATTATGTTATCACTCAGGTTGTCCCTAAGCTCCTGAAGGGATACGGCCGAGGTAACCACAAACCAATCTTTGGATTGCAGGTTCTAGCCCACCTGCAATCAGAGAGGGCTCTCTCTTACTAATTTAGCTTTGTTGATGATGATTTTAGGCTAGTTATTGGGTTCTAGGGGTTTTGCTTGTGTTTGGGTGGTGTTTGGATGGAAGGAGGATGCTTACAAGTGAAGAGGCAATGCATAAAATGATAAGTTTCAAACCATTGGGCATGGAGTCGTGGAGCAGGATTACTGGTGCATTTTCTTGGTCACAAAAGGAAAATGGAGCAAGGTAGCTGCACATGAAACAACCTTTAAGCTTAAAAAGATGGCATGAAATGTAAGGAATGAGAGGCAATTAAGAATCTCTCACTCAGCTTAACAGAGGGAAGGAAGATGAACTCTATCTAGGGGCAGTTAAGAATCCCTGGATAACTGTCACACATGGTGAATTAGGGCAAACATGAGCCATGTGGAACTCATATTTATGCCTAAACCCGATGAAAACATAAAGAAAAAACAGAAATTGAGCATAGAGTGTAGTTAAACAAGTTCTAAGCTAATCTTTCTTTCTGCTGTTTAGGTTGTTGATTTATGAATGGAAAATAGAGGTAAGAAACACTTATTGAGTCATGTAAACAGCGCAAGAATTCCACAGTCACTCTTCAACCATTGAACACAGTAAACAATCCATTCTTCAAGCTTGTAAGCAGTGTTTGATTATGGAAAAATATCAGATATACAGTGCGAGTCTCTCTTGGAGCATTAGCCGACTATCCAACTAGTAACAATAACCAACCAACCCCTATTACATGTTTCAAGGCTGTTTATATAGGCAAAATATCTAAAAGTATTTATTACAGCCGACCTAAACAGGTCTGCGGGAAAAAGCCCTTTAAAACCTAATTTATGCTGGAATTAAATGCAAGTAAGTATCTTTTGGGTTGTGCCAGAGGCAGCTGGATCAAAAGTGAGTTAATGTGGTGTCCTCTGTGGCTTGGTGCAGTGCTTCTGTAATAACTGTGCATTGAGTTCTGGTCCACTGATCTTTGTGTGACTTTGATGTGCAGTAACTGTGATTTGAGTGCCTTTAAATCGCCTTTACTATTTTGCTGACTTTGCTGGATGGCCCTTTAATGTTTTCCTGCTTCGGGCCGCTGAAAGATTTTCCCTGATACGCTTCGCCGCAACATTGATACTCTCTGTCGTTTCCTGATTCATTTTGACATTTAAATTCAGCTTCCTTCTGCTTTCTGTTTTGATAAAAACTGCAAAATCGGCCCTTTTCGGCTCTTTTACGGCGCAAAACGGCTGCGGAATCAAAATATTCCCTAAAGATTCCCCACTTTGGCCCATTTCCCGTAGCGATGCGCGATTAGTGCTAAGCGCTAATCACGCATCGAAAACTGCCCCTGTTTCTCATTCCGGGCTTCCGAAGCTTAGATTTTGCACTTGCGCATTTTTTTTAGCTGTTGACGTCAACATGATGTCAGTAGTACAGCGGATGACGTCAGTAGTGGGACCCCCTTGTACGGTGATGACGTTAGCATGATGACATGGCAATACAGCAGGGCGACGTGGCAAGGACACGGTGGCAGGGTGTAGGTAGGAGAGGGGTGAGATGGCGCTGATGTGGCAGGGTGACGTGGTGATTACGTCACGCAAGGGGAGAGCGGTTTCCGGTTTGTGTCGGACCGCCTTTGGTACGGGAGCGGTATGCGTCAGGGGTGACCCAATGCAATGAACAACTGACAGTTGTCCCGGTGTACAACAGGGAAACCGTCGTCCATCGGGTGCTATCGCACCGTTACGTAAGGGTGCCCGATATGCATGAGGGACGTCGGATCTGGGAGAGGCGATTCGACGATGGACGAGAGGGGAAGATGCATGGGTTTTAATAAAACTGCGCGCGCGATAGACTTTTAATTTTTAGCGGCTTCGGGAGGGTTTTGAACTTTAGAAATTGGTGTGTTTTGGCGGGGGACTGTGGTTATTTATTAATAAAACATTAATAAAATCCAAAATACAATGATCACGGGGTGTGGTATGGTTTGGTGTGCGGGGAAAAGGGTTAAGCAGGGTTATTTATTTAACCAGATGTTAAATAAATCCCGAGAGTAGTGACACGGAAGGCTAATACTAGATCCCGGATGAATCTAACATTTCCCGACTTTTATTTATTTGGCTATAGTTGCCATGGGGGGGGGATATTTAATATTTTTTGGGGTTTTTTATAGTTTTTTGCATAATAGGGGATAGGGAAATGATTTAGGGAGCTAATAAATAGAATTAGAATTTAATATGAACTTGTGAGGTGAAGTGTAGGGGAGGGGCTAAGTTTGTGAATTGAAACTTAGACATAGAAAGTGAATGGACTATGGAGAAATGATTACACAAGAAATGTGGCTTCTTTTCACTAAGTCAACTCAGATGTCAACTTGGTTTGAACAAGAATGGAGTGAAGATAGACTCTTGGGCAGATCCCAGGGTCCTTGAGGGGATGTTAGTGAATGATTTGGGAAATAAGAAGGGGGAGTTAGACATGCCTCGATTGAAGTCCTTCAAATAGAAGTTGCCTGAAAACTGTGATTTGGATAATATAACACTTGAAAATATGGAATTGATCACAAATCAATATCTGCAACCTCAAAATTACCTACCCAACTACTTTCCTAGCATTTTTTCTTCTTGTTGGTTTGGGTGCATTTGGACTTGCAGACCCAACTTTTTTCAACTTTTTCCTTTTTTCTGTCTTCCTATCTACATCTACACTTATTTCTTCCAAGGGCCCATATTAAGTAGTTCGGATCCTTTGATTCTCTACCTATCTAAGAATCTGCCAAGATTAAGCTGTTTGGACAGATATTCATTCTCTATATTCTAAAACAAGAAATTGAAACCTAGGGAGACCAAGATTAAACTGTTTGGACCTCCCTTTAACAGAAAATTCTTCAAAAATGGAATAGTACATCAAAATTGGAACACAGTAGTGGCACTTGGACTGGCACACTCTCATGGAAACCTTCTTTGGCCTCTGTAGCAAATATGGAACACTGCAACATGCAAAGTATGACATATTTGGCATGTAAAAATGTCAATCATGAAAGATGGGTAACCTGCTGCAGCAGGAGGCTAACACCTACCTCGCGTTCCTAGGAATTGACTGGGCTATTGACATGAATGGGGTCATTAATTTGAAGAAGAGGACAATGTCGTTTGAAAGAAAGTCGCTAAGGGTGATAGTGCCACTGGATCTTGTGGAAGGGGCATGCTATACTGAACTAGTCCACGATTATGTAGAAAGTGATGATGATTTGGATCAAATATACAAGATAACAACACGAGATCAGGATTGGATCAATCCAATGGTGGATGGACAGATCGTATGGGACCGGGAGAGTTCCTACACTTCTGACATAGCTGAGGAATTAAAGAATTGGCAAAACCACTTACATGAAGTGTTTGTTATTTCCAATCTTCGCAGCCTGTCACCAGGGATCAAAAATGGGCTCTTACTATGTCTCGTTTTCAGAGATGTTTACACATGCTTTTCAGTGAAAATCATATCCTAAGTATGTCCATCAAAAGTATCTCGGAAAAATATTTCCAACGCTATATCACACTCTCATAACCGGTTTCTGGATCAGAAGATATGATCGAAATGAATGATTAATTCTTGGTTATGCATGTTTTGAGGTCACTTGCTGCACACAGGGACACGTTTACTACAAAATCAGTTTCTGAAGTAAGGGACATGAATTTTACAAAATTAAAAGAGGTTTTTGTTAATCACATACCAAATAACAAAAAAATCCTTCAGTTTATGCACAGGTGTTACTATGTGGGAGATATGTAGTGATGTTTGAAGCCTACATTAAAACAAAACAAGTTTTGCATTTATTTTACTGTTTTAGTCATTGTAGTGCAGCACCATTTTACAATAGACGAAAAGTAATTTTGAGAAACCCAAGGAATTTTTTCAACCAAGAGCCATATAACAAAAACCTCTTTCATTTTATTCACAGGTGTCGTGAATTGGAATATTTGACTAGATCTTTACAACTTATTTTTACAGATTTAAATATTTAATGATTTCCTGCTTTAGAGATTATTTTTTGGCACATATTCCGAGAAACTGGAAACGAATTTCCAAAATTTGAGAGAGGTTTTTCTCAAACATGAACTTATCTACCAAAACCTCTTTCATTTTTGTAACAAGTGTTATGGTTCAAGAGATACTAGTTCATCTTTGACACTTATTTTCAGAAATTTGGTCCAAATTTAATGTAACTGATTCTATCTTGAGGGAGATGGTTGAGTTCAACTCCCTTAGTACAGGGATGAGCTAGTTGTATATATTTTATGAATTTTAGAGTGTAAAGTGTTCAAATTTTTCAGCAGAGGAAAGCTGCTTTGGACTGTTTAAAACTTTTTTTGAATGTTATTTTTGATGGAGCTGTGTCTGCCCTTTAGATTTGGGATCCATCACGGTGTTTAATGTGTAGCATGTGTTCCTTGTAAAATCACTTACATACTTTGTTTTTTCTTCTAATTATTATTAGAACATTATGTAATGGAAGTGTTAGGAATCCATCCATGCATGATGCTCCTTTCACAATGATTTTGTTGTTAAATGTAGTGGTTATCTTTGCAGAATCCATCCTTTGTTTGATGCTTTGTTGAGTAACCCTACGTTTCTTTTTCTTCTAACACTGCCACTATAGATCCATCCCTTGATTTGATGCTTGTAGGGTAGTGGGATTTCTCCTCTTTCCTTCTCTCATTTACATCTTTTATTTGGCTAAACATTGCACTTACTTTGCCCCAAGTTTGGTGACAAAAACTAACCTCGATTCCATAACCCAATGATCACTTCTCTTGTTGTTTTCGACCCACAACTTTCAATCAAATCCTCGTACTTCATAGCTAGTCTAAGATTTAGTTATCACAACCACGTTTTGTTGGCAAAGAGAGAGCCCTCTCTAGTCTGGTAGGGCTAGATGCCAGATCAAAATCTTGGTCTATGGTTACCTTGTAATTGCCTCTTCTGAGCCTTGAGGTTCATTCTGAGTGCTAACAGTGTCTACATTGTGATGAAATATGATGACGAAGTCACTGTGCTGTGTTTTGTTGGAGGTAAGAAAGTTACCTTATTAAGATGGTTTGACTAACGTAGATATGTTTTTAGATGAATTTGAGTGTGAAGTCATGGAAGACCACCGTTTTCAAGCATTGGAGTTGGCGCTGTGCCCGCACGATGGTGGGGTACACATAAGGATAGTTTTGTTGGATGGCGAGACTACAGGAAAATGATGAAGCTATGATTTGGGCATTATAATAAAAGAATGACTAAGAAGTATAATGGGAAGGATGATTTGTGCAATCACCTGGCAAAGTGGACTAAGGCATGGGGGACAGATCCATAGCCAGAATGGGTACATATATTTTTTCATACCTTGGATATAATCCCCATGAAATGGTATCTTGAAATAGAGCTCCACCATGGCACCGCAGAATGGGATGTGTTGAAGGAAGGTTTCTTATTGAATTTCAGCTTCGAAGGCAAGTTTACAAGTATCGATGAAGCGCTTCAAGAAATTAAAGTGGTTATCTTCAGGACACCGAAGGAACCGACAGAATGGACCCAACCATACTGGAGCAACCAATTTCACCATGCATTGGAATGCTATAATGTGGCTGTTGAAGAGCAGGAAGAAGGCCCAAGGAATATCAATATTCCAGAGACAGAAGGGAATTGAGAAGTAGAATGACTGCAAGTAGAGAACCCAAACATCTTTGTACCTTTGAAAACAAGGAAGGTAAACATTGGCACTGAAGAAGAGCCGAAGTTTGCGAAGATTAGAGACTATTGGGATGACGCTACAGTAGACAAAGTTGCTGAATTACTTCACAAATACCAAGATCTCTTCCCCACTAAGTTTTCAGATTTAAAGGGCATACTTGGTGATTTGGGTGTTAAGACGATCACATTGAAGCCGGATGTGAAGCCTATCAAACAAAGGCTTTATTGTCTTAATCCTAAGTATAAGGTGAAGGTTTGCCAAGAGTTGGATAAAATGCTAGAGGCAGGCATTATAGAACCTGTTGAAGAGTTTGATTGGGTGAGCCCAATGGTAGTCCAAGAGAAGAAGAAAGAGGTGAAATAAGGATCTTCTTAGATCTACGGAAGATGTACATGGGGGATCTTGTGCAATGACTATATTGCAGTAGGATAGTCTTAGTGCTCCACGCAGTTGCAAGGGAGCGTCGGACTATAAAATACACTACCCGATATGGAGGACAAGGCAGTGAGCAGGTTGTGTAAAAATTGATGAGGGTGCACCAGTTGAAGTTGTGCTCAGAACACTGCGCCATGGAGGAGGGTACCGTGCAGCCCAGTAGAAAAATGATGTTGAAGTTACTATTCATGATTTGATGGCCTGATTTGAGTTCAATCAACTTCTTGATTTAACTGAGATCTTTTGCTTCCGTGATGTGGTTAGAATTTAATTTTAATAGAGCATAAATGAACATATATGCATGCTTAACTAAATGGAAACATAATGACAATCAACAAATCCTAGACATGAGACATTGATAACAGAGTTCATCCAGTGCGCACTACGTCTCCGGGGCTGGTGTCAAGATGGTGTTGGCTACTTCATTCAGTGCTGGAAATGGTGAAGATGTACATGGACTACATTTTCTGTCATACAAGGACATGTGCCCTCTACATGAGTGGCAAAGTCTCTCCATGAGACGTTCCTCTACAAGAACTATTACTCACAATAGACCTCCTATCATCATGACATAAACTTACACACGGCGACGATGAGTATCCCGCCATCATGGCACCAAAGGGATCTCAACCAAAACATCCATGGTGATAATGAGTATACCACCATCATGTCAACAAAGGGATCTCAATCAAAACATAAATAACAATCCATGATGAATACGTCTTACATGAAATAGACACAAAGACTTTGCATCACACATCAAGCAGGAATAGAAACAACATAGTACATCTCACAACAAATGATCAAAGAAGTACATGACAACAAAACTTCATATACCTCAACTCTGATGTTGGCTAAAGAATGGAATACTCATCTGCTGGATCTAAATGCACCTTCAAAATCGTGGAGTCAAATGGCATAAAATCGACTATCCACACTCAAATCTGACATAGTCACTCCAATTTGGGAAATGAACAAAAAATAGAAGGCTCAGTTGTAAAAACTGATTGCACCACTGAATATGTCTTGTCGAGAGGTGTAAAATCTAATATCCATTTGTCAAATTCTGACATCGGAAAAATCTAGGCCTATAGGAATCTTTTATATTCCCCCATTATTCTCCAAAGATTCCCTCCTACAAGTTGACTGGAGATCTACAACTCAAATAAAAAAACTGATCTTGCCATTGAGATCCTTGCAAAATTATGAGAAGAATGAATATAAAGTTGGTTGTATTTTGACTCTGGGAAATTTCAGCCTCTAAGGAATCTGGGAGATTCCATAAATATTCTTGAAGATTCTCCTCTGATGGGAATCTAAAAATCCACTGCTCAAAAGGTGAATCCGACCTCACCATTTCGTTCCCTCCAAAAATTTGAGAAAAGTGACTATAAACTTGATTACATTTTGACAAAATGAATTTTTACCTCCCAAGGAATCTTTTTAGCATCTTAAGATTCTCTGCAATTTTTTTTCTCGAAAAGCATACCAATCATGGTTCTACCTCTAGCTTTGCTCACAATTCCACTCTTTTGCATAGTTTTGTTTGGACTCTGTTCTATCTAAAACTAACCTCCGTGCAAATGAGAAAGAATGGCTTTTTAAATATTTTTCTCGGGCAAAGATATCAAAGAAAAGGTCGTTGGGTCAATGGTAAAATTTAGTGATGACAAGCATGGGTTCAGGAGATCAAATATCGTCCATGCCAAACTTGGAATTTTTTTTATTACAAAATTGCTGCAAAGTTTTTGGTAACTGTGATATGTTTTTGGGCGTGTTTTGTTGCATTAATGTGTTAATATGGAGGGTTTGGTTGGCGTACTGCCACATGGGGCCGCCCTATGGGGGCCAACCCACGTGGTTCAAGTAGGTTCGATCCCTACTGTCTCCACTATATTTAAAGCGATATATGGATGAGGGTGTATGGTGGTTGGGTGTGGGTCGGGACCACCGGAGGTGGCCCGCCCACCCCAATTTGTTTTTGTATGCTATAACAATATGCGGGTGGTTGGAGGTCTAGTGGGATCATGACTGCTAACCTATTTTTTTAAATTATTAAACTTTTAATATATGGTTTTGGAGGGTGGCAAGGGTCATGGCCCGATACCTCATTTATATATATATATATATTATATATATATTTTTTTTTTTTTGTTATATAAAAAAATGATTCTTTTTAACTTTCATGAAAATAAGGGATATTGAGCAATTTAAAGAGGCTAGGATTTCACCCATTTTTGGGAGCTAAGTTTCCACGCAGGTTGTTGGTGAATTTGTAGGACACTTAAACCGGGCCCACTTCCCAACTTTGACTGGCTCTATCTCCCACATACAAGCTTGGATTTGAGTGCCATTTACACCGTTGGAATCAGGGCAACGAACACTTCGATTTGGTGCTGGTTCAGAGCAATACAACCACTTTGAATTTTGACCCTTTCTAAGTCCTCTTGGACTTCTGCTTGTGTCTGTAGCCACTTGGATCAATCCTCCCCATTGAGGAGCTTTTGGTCCTCCAAAAGCATGAAAATAATCTGCAACTTCTTTGTACCTTGTCTGCACTTACAAGTGTCTAATAAGTCACCCTTCCTTCTCCTTCACCTTTGTCCGTCGGAGCCATAAGCGATGAACCAACACCTGCATCTCTTGCAAACATGTAGTACATTGTTTTACAAATTACATGCTTGATTTAAAAGACCAACTATTGACCCAAGCACCCCATACTTGCCACGAGTTTATAAGACATACTCGGTGGTCAAGTTTACATCAAAATGGAAACAATACCCCAACTATCAAACACACAAGGCCAAAATATCATTGTTGCTTCAACAAGTGATGGGAAACACATGATCACTGCAACACATGATTTACAAAATAAGGCCAAACATCATTGTTGCTTTAACAAGTGATGGGAAACACAACATCACTTTCCTAGTTTAAAATGCAACACAAAATAAGTCGAGACATCATTGTTGCTACAACAAGTGATGGAAAACACATCATCACTTTTATAGTTTAAAATGCAACACATGATTGGCAAAAATAAGATCATGACATTCTACCACACCTAGAAAAACCATCTTTCACTTATCAAGGTGAATGGGTTGTCTCCTTGTAGCGCATTCTTGGGTCGAATAATTGTTTCACCTAGTTCATGCATGGATGCTTTGTCCTTGTGACGATGCTCTGGATGAAGCCTCCAACATGTGGCTTTTTAATGACCACTTCTATTGTAGTGACTACAATAAGTCTTCTTCCTCCAGAACTGCTTTACCTTTTTATTTACCTACTGTTGAGAGGCTCTTTCACGCCTCATCCTTTTTTGTGCTGCCATTATCTTCCAGGATTCACCAAATATATGGTTACGTAAACCACAAAAAGTGCATGTTTTTCGATGCCATGTTTTACGTTCATCATTAACAATATGATTTTAATCAAAATGAACATTTGGATATTGAGACTTGTTATACATTTCCTTGTTGTCTCCGGCGTAATTATGGTGATGAGAGCTTGCCTCAGCTCTTTCTCCTGCCATGGGATGATGGTCCGGTGTTCCCATCATTCTCTTTCCTCGATGATTTCAACAATGTCGTGGAAGCTTTTGAAATATTCGAGCATTCCCCGTCAATGTATTTCCAGCCTGCAAATCAAGGTCTCTACAAAACATCCAATGGCTAAGTAATGCCTTGGCTATTAAGACTAAGTTCTTCTTCCTCCTTGTGCCTCATCCTGGTAAGGAGACTAATGTTTGTCCTTGTAATTGGTACCTCCACATTTCCAACAGAAATTATACTACGTTAAGATGAAACTAAAGGGAAATAAACATCTTTTACCTCCATTGTCGAGTTGAAAAGAACTGACGAGGGCTTCTCATCATCTATTGTTGGTGGTTCATTGGATGTCTTAGCGCATTCCCCAACTTCCTTCCCGACATACCCAAGTCCTGCCTGACGGGGTGATTCCTCTACTTTGATGGGGTTGACAATGCCTTGGCCATTAATTCCCAAGCATTTTCCTTCATAGCCCATTCTCTTCAGCATTTTGGAGCTGATTCCTTTGGTATTATTTTCAAAAATAGCGAATCATCATCAGGACACATACATGAAGTTAGAGAATTACTTTTTACCTCACAGGGGTCACACTGCAGTTTTTCCAAGGTCTCGTCCTTAGCTTGTAGCTGTTGTAGAAACCTCTGTTTCTCCTCTTTCTCTTCTTGTAGAAGCATCTTCAATTCAACGTTATCTACTTGAAGACTTTGGTTGTTGTGCTTTAGTTCTTCCTAGGCCTCCTCTGTGGCTCACAACTGAAGATGCAATCGTTGCTTTTCCTCTGTCTCTTCTTGTAGATCTTCATACATTATGTTCATCTTTTTGGACACTCTGAGCATGGTCTCGTACATCACTTGGTAATCCTCCATTGCTACATGTTCCATTGTTCAGCTCACAATTCACATCCATGTGAGGACTTCTCCAATACCAAAATTGATCCGAGTTGACTCAACTCTTGGATTTAACCAAGATCTTTTGCTTTTGTGATGTGGTTAGAATTTCATTTTAATAGAGAATAAATGAACATATATGCATGCTCAAGTAAATGGAAACATAATGA
This sequence comes from Pinus taeda, assembly GCA_000404065.3. Lineage (NCBI taxonomy): Eukaryota > Viridiplantae > Streptophyta > Pinopsida > Pinales > Pinaceae > Pinus > Pinus taeda. Next base: position 47,926 of record APFE031491819.1, on the reverse strand, counting down.
CAATCGACAAATCCTAACATGAGACTTGATAACGAAGTTCGTCTAGTGTGGACTACGTCTCCGAGCCCGGTGTCGAGATGGTGTTGGCTGCTTCATTCAGTGATGGAAATGGTGAAGATGTACATGGGCGATGCTTTTTGTCATACAAGGACATGTTCCCTCTACATGAGTGGAAAATTCTCTCCATGAGATGTTCCTCTACAGGAACTATCACTCATAATAGACCTCCTATCAGCATGACATAAATTTACACATGGTGACAATGAGTATCCCACCATCATGGCACCAAAGGGATCTCAACCAAAATTCCCATGGTGATAATGAGTATCCCGCCATCATGGGAACAAAGGGATCTCAATCAAAACATACATAACAATCCATGATGAATACATCTTACATGAAATAGACACAAATATTCTGCATCATACATCAAGAAGGAATTGAAACAACATAGTACATCTCATTACAAATGATCAAAGAATTACATGACAAAAGCACTTCATATACCTCAACTCTGATGTTGGCTAAAGAATGGAATACTCAACTGCTGGATCTGAATGCACCATCTATTATGTGGAATTTTGCATCTACGGATAAACAAAATTTCCCTAGGTGGGTAGCTACACCTATAACATTAGATTTAAAGTGCTTAACCTTTTTCTATAGAAGATAAATAAGACAAGGGACCTGCTTGTTATCTTTTGCTTTCCCTTTGTCTCCTTTGTTTGGCTCCCGTCACTCCTTCTCGAACTTAACTCGCTTGACAAGTACCTGTAATCATAAACAAAGGACAAAAACCAATCAAAGGAAGAGATCTATCTACTATAAGAAGATGGAATCAAAAGCATTTACACATATAATCATCACACATAAAGACAAGAATATGGGAAAAGGTGTAAACAACTTTATTAAGTAGAAGGAAGAATTACAACCATGAAGTCTGATCCATTGTCACTCTTCTAGCTTGGGTTCCAACCAACATCACATCAAAATCACAGCACTTCAACAACATAACAATACTTGTTTACAATCTCAAACCTCATGCCAACATTATCTCCTTACAAATTCTCAAGGTCTAGCCCCTGATCACTTAGATGAGTGCTCAATTTATAGACAAATGATGGTGGTTTGGTCATAAATGAGGGTATTGAATGGCCTTCCAAACTTAGAGTTAGTTTCCATGGAGGAAGGGATGAGAGGATAGGAGGTTACTTAACTCATTCCCTATCCAATTTCGATCTCATAGGAGATAATAAGTGTGGGAATCTTCTAGATGGCTCCAAAAGATAAGAATATTCCTAGAAACCTATGTGAATTTTTCTCAATCTTGCCCAACGTAGGTCAAAGTGGGCCTAACTACTCTGGAAAGCACCCTGATATGGGCCTACCTACACTGAAGCACACTTACCCCTGCCCAAGGTTGTGTTGGTCCCTCAAGGAGGCATTTCTAGAGGGATTCAGGCCAAGAAACTCTTAGGGAAGGAGACATTCAAAGTGTTGATTTGTCTAGGGAATTTAGCAACTTAATTAGGGTGTAATGAGCCCCATTAGTACTGATCTGAATGATGGGGGTGATGTGCCCAAATGGATCTATAACAGTTGCCCCCTAAAGCATGAAGTCAAAAGTATTAATGTTGAGTGATATGATTTACGATGTGATGAGGAGGTTCCAAAGTGGATGGTGACCTGCATCGATTACAACACATAATATCACGATATTTTGATTTATTCTCATGAATTTCTTAGGGAAGGCATACCCATGCTCAACATATAAACTTTCATTAACAGTACATAGATAGTCGTCTATAGATATAGAACCATGATAGGATGACCATCAATATAAAGCCATTGTACGGATGATTTGGTACATTTCCTGAAATCGCAGCCCAGATGGATGAAACTATTTAGAGTCTTCTATCTCGTTCAATTGTTCGCTCAATTATGAGTCTGACCATGCGAATATGTGATCTGAAGTCAAACATGGGAAGACACCGTATAATTACCAGCCAATGATGTAAGCCATTAACAAACGTGAGAGAAATCACCAATAGTGATAATGATCCTCAAGGTACTGTAGTACATTCTGCATGGTGTGAATAGATGTTTTGATATCTAACACCGTATAAAGTCTTTTGGTCAAAAGCCAGTGATGTCAACCTATCATCGGAAGCAAGAAACCTGCCATTGATGTATGCAAGCCTCAAGGTACTGGAAGGGTGTTTCTAAGTTAACTTCTTGGATAATGTGTTGATGTCAAAAAGAAGCGACTCCTTGTAGGAGGGCCTTGATGTATCCCACATCAACGACACGAAATGAGTGTAATGATTTTGGATATGGAAAGTGACTGACGACACAAGGTTCAGGAATGGTGGTCATGAAAATGAAGGCTTACGAGTATTGCGAAGGATGAATTTTAAACTGAGTGACTTCTCTTGAACATGTCAGCGACACTGAATGGATTGGCAGCATTGACCCAAAACAAAAGTAATGGATGGTATGATAGTCCAAGGTATGATGACCATCAAGCAGATTACCCAACCCAAAAAGTCACTGCGATGAAGTGAAGGTGTCATGTTCAAGAGCGACCTCCTGCCATAAAGTGTTTTACCCCTTTTCCCATTTTTCCCAGTCATTGTTGACCAATACCTCTTTATTTTTATCAAGCTTGAGGAGGATAACATATGCTTTTTGTATAATTCCACCCTTTGTGTGAATCCATCACTTTGTGATGTTTTAACGAGCCTAGCGAAATTGAAACTCGGGCTTGTCATGATGGACAGGTTTAACGCTATTTGATGTTTTAACAAGTTTAACGACAATGATAACTCAGTCCTTTTCATGTTTAGAGAGTTTGAAAAGGGACAAAAAGAAAACTCCACAAGTTCTTTTTCGTAGATTTGTTTCTCAAGTCTGAAAAAGTGTAAAATAATATGAGAGAGAACCTATTGACCATGTTCGATCAACATATTCCTTTTTTGTAAATAATATATCTCTGTCCAGAAAAGGGTTAAACTTATACTAAGTAGATGTCATTTCCAATCCGTTAATGAGCTAAAAAGGACAAGCACTCAGAAATATTTTCATATTTCGAGAGCCTGAAAAGAGCTTAAAGAGGACTCCACTTTGAGGAATGAGTAGTGTCTAGGATAGCAACTGGTTCCGGTGATGTTGGAACTTCTCAAAACATGTTGATTTATGTGAAGAGGTTGGCTAATAGGACCACTCATTGCAACTGTTCCTCAGAAAGGGTAAAACAACCAAGTGAAAGCATATGATCGATCAAGCAGATAGTGATGATGGAAGGAGAAAATACCAAGGCTCATCTGATGGAAGAGGCTGATAGAATGGAAATCACAAGGGCTAAAATGGAGATAGGTTCATTTTACACAAGCTTGAACCATAAGGAACTATGCTTGGATTCAGTTTCATATTTATACAAGCTTGAAATGAAAAACTATGCTTGAATTCAATTTCATGTTTACACAAGCTTGAAACAAAAAAAACTATGCTTGAATTTAGTTTCATGTTTACACAAGCTTGAAATGAAAAACTATGCTTGAGATTGGTTTACGTGCCCTCAGCATGATGACTCGATTCTAGGTGCATGCCCCCCAAGCTTCATTGTATTCACCTAAGTAGGCTACTCATGGCTATCAGGTGGATGGAATGAAGGTTCATTTATGAGACCAAGTGAAAGACTCGACTAGGATTTTACGAGATCAAATCAAAAACTCGAATTGGAACTTTGCTCCAGGGGACCTTGTTTTATTTTTTAATGAGCTTGACACAAGACAAGGAACTTTGCTCAGATTCCTTGTTTCATTTTTTAACGAGCTTGACACAAGACAAGGAACTATGCTCTAGGAACTATTTCATTTTTTAATGAGGTTGACATAGTTAAAGAACTATCCTCATATTCCTTGTTTCATTTTTTAACGAGCTTGACATAAGACAAGGAACTATGCTCATATACCTTGTTTCATTTTTTAACAAGCTTGACATAAGACCAGGAACTATCCTCATAGCCTTGTTTCATTTTTTAACGAGGTTGACACAAGACAAATAACTATCCCCATATTCCTTGATCATGACTGTTACACTGAAATTTGTCACCATGGTTATCTACAGTTAAATAGCCATGTTGTCCTCTTTGTCAAGCCCCATACCTCTGCTCTTCATGTCAAACTTCAAAAAGAGAGAAAGTCACTTTAAAACATGTTTATCTTTGGGTACGCAGGTTCTCTCTACCTTACTTGCGTGTACGCACTCCAAATACACTGTACCTGCGTACTAATACGCTCTGTATGCTAAAGGTTGGGTGTGTACCCCTGTAAAGGTCAAAAGGCGCGAGTTTCATCTCTAAAAAGTTACTTGTGGTC
>APFE031491819.1:0-20626 GCA_000404065.3 Pinus taeda | reverse complement strand
ACAGCCAAAGTGCAATTTTCCTTGCAAAGAACCCTGCTTATCATTCAAAGACAAAGCACATTGATGTTCAGTATCACTTTGTGAGGGATATGATAGAAGACAAAAAGGTGTTGCTGGTAAAGGTGGACACTTTGAAGAATACTGCAGATGCACTGACAAAATCTTTGAGCTCTAAGAAGTTCTCTTGGTGTAGAGAGACAATGGGAAATTCAGGGCTGGAAAAATGACTAATCTCTCTTGTGGCCCCCTATGGAAAGGAAACAACAAGTGGGAGAATGTTGGGTTGTGTTATATTCTTTCCACGTAGTTAACAAGGGGGTTTGAAGGGCACCTGCAACCCCACTTTATGGGGTCCGGGGCAACGCTCCAGAAAATTTTGGTTTTGGACCCTATGTTAGGTTGGGCACACCCACCTATGGTTTTGTGCATGATTTTTGCACATGTTTTTTGGACACGATGGTTTTCGGTCCATGATATTGGACACGATGGTTTTCAGTCCATGGTATTGGATGCTTCGGCATGTATAAATATGTATTGTAACATTGAAAGGAACATATTGAAAAATCAAGCTGGTAGTCCTGGTTTTGGGATCCAAGGGAAAATCTCTGTGTATATGTGTTTTATGTGTTATGATCTCACATTGTTTATTTTCTGTGTTTTAGAATTCGTATGTAGGTAATTTCTGTACGGGGTTAAAATCTACACGAGCTACGATATACTCACGTACGTGGAATGGGGCATCACACTTGGAATGTATCGGAGACAAGTTAGCGACCACTGCTATGTTTTACAATGCCGGAACACATCTCTAGCCTAGACCTCTCAATGTTATGCATTAAGTTATAATGCTCCATTAGGTTAATTGAGATAGATTTTAAGTTGATCTTCTTAAGAATTTTCCTTTCAAGGTTCACCACGTGATGTGTGTTTCAATTCCTAGATTGCAACTAACATGATAAAAATTCTTTCATTCAATTAACAATGAAAACTATAGCTAGTAAGGGATAGAGCAATAAAATTCTTGTAATCAAAGAACAAAGAACACATCTAATTCAATTTCCCTAAACTATTCTTATGAGCACACACAAACTTTTTTAATGCACAATGCAAGTTTTTCTTTTCAATTCCCTTAATGTTGTGATGAACAAAAGGAAACTAATGCACATACAATCAATCAATCTTTTTGAAAGAACGAAGACTTTATGACAGTTCCATTTCGAAAGAAATGAATATTTTTACAACACTTTATTTTAAACAAAGATTAATCGAATATAAACTAACTTTGACAATGAGTTGATAGTGATAAAGAAATCATTTAAGAAACACTAAACAATCAAGGCCAAAGTAGGGCTGGGAGAGGAAACACAAATTGATTTCATAGAGATAAATATCATTGATCATTCAACAAGCGAAAACAAAAGGCAATTTGGAAAAAATCAAGTCAAAGGAGGGATTTTTGACCTAAGGAGGATTAGTGTAGCCTTGAGCGGGAGACAGTGCGCTTCAGAGCACTGCCCTCAAGCCAAGGGTGCTCTGTAGCACTCTTTCTCTTGACCAGACCTGCGCTAGCTCCAAAGAGGCCATCCTAAGGGATTGGAAGCATAATTTTTTGCCAAAAAAACTTCTAAAAGGCTGAAACAAGATCAATGGAAGCAAGTAAAGTCTACTAGGGTGTACTAGGATGAAGGTAAACTACCAGGAATGATGATTGTTCCCCAGTGGAGTCGCCAAATTGTTATGTGGAATTTTTCATCTACGGATAAACACAATTTCCCTAGGTGTGTATCTACACCTAGAACAATAGATTTAAAGCGCTTAACCTTTTTCTATAGAAGATAAATAAGACAAGGGTCCTACTTGTTATCTTTCTCTTTCCATTTGTCTCCTTTGTTTGGCTCTCGTCACTCCTTCTCGAACTTAACTTGCTCAAAAAGTACCTGCAATCATAAAATGAGGACAAAAACCAATCAAAGCAAGAGATCTATCTACTATAAGCAAATGGAATCGAAAGAATTTACACATATAATCATCACACATAAAGACAAGAATATGGGAAAAGGTGTAAACAACTTTATTAAGTAGAAGGAATAATTACAACCATGAAGTCCGATCCATTGTCACTCTTCTAGCTTGGGTTCCAACCAACATCACATCAAAAGCACAACACTTCGGCAACATAACCATACTTGTTTAGAATATCAAACCTGGCACCAATAGTATCTCCTTACAAATTCTCAAGGTCCAGCCCCTGATCACTTAGATGAGTGCTCAATTTATAGGAAAATGATGGTGGTTTGGTCATAAATGAGGGTATTGAATGGCCTTCCAAACTTAGAGTTAGTTTCCACGGAGGAAGGGATGATAGGATAGGAGGTTACTTAACTCATTCCCTATCCAATTTTGAGCTCATAGGAGATGATAAGTGTGGGAATCTTCTAGATGGCTCCAGAAGATAAGAATATTCCTAGAACCCTATGTGAATTTCGCTCAATCTCACTAAGCGCAGGTCAAAGTGTGCATAAGTGCTCTGGAAAGCACCCTGACATGGCCCTACCTACACTGAAGCACACTTAACCCTGTCCAAGGCTGTGCTGGTCCCTTACGGAGGCATTTTTGGAGGGATTCAGGCCAAGAAACTCTCAAGGAAGGAGGCATTCAAAGTGTTGACTTGTCTAGGCATGTAGAAACTGAATTAGGGTTTGATGAGCCCCAATAGTACTGATTTGAATAATGGGAGTGATGTGCCCAAATGGATCTATAACACCATCGAAATCATAGAGTCGAATGGCATAAAATTGACTATACACACTCTAAAATTTGATACCGTCACTTCAATCTGGAAAATGGATGAAAAATAGAAGGCTTAGCTATAAAAGATGACTACACCACTAAATTTGTGTCGTCGAGAGATGTAAAATATACTATCCATTTGTCAAATTATAACATCGGAAAATATGGACCTGTAGGAATCTTTTAGATTCCCTCGTGATTCTCCAAGTATTCCCTCCTCCAATTTGATTGGAGATCTGCAACTCAAATTAGAAAATGATCTCACCATTGAGATCCTTGTGAAATTCTGAGAAGAATGAGTGTAAAGTTGGTTGTATTCTAACTCTGGAAATTTCAGCCTCCAAGGAATCTAGAAGATTCCATTGAGATTCTTGAAGATTCTCCTCTGCTAGGAATCTGTAAATCCACTGCTCAAAAGGCGAATCCGACCTCTCCATTGCTTTCCCTGCAAAAATCTAAGAAAAATGACTGTAAACTTGATTAAATTCTGACAAAATGAATTTTTACCTCCCAAGGAATCCTTTTAGCATCTTAAGATTATCTGCAAAAATTCTGTCTCGAAAAGCATGCCAATCATGGTTTCACTCTCTAGCATTGCATCATTGTTCCACCTCTAGCTTGACTTGCAGTTCCACCATTCTGTGCAGTTCTGTTTGGCCTCTGTTCCGTTCAAATCCGACCTTCGTGCAAATGAGAAAGAATGGATTTTTTAATTTTTTTTCTCGGGTGAAGATATCAAAGAGAAGGTTGTTGGGTCAATGGTAAAATTTGGTGATGACAAGCATGGGGTCGGGGGATCAAATCTCACCCATGCCAAACCTGAAATTTGTTTTTATTACAAAATTGGTGCGAAGTTTTTGGTAATTATGATATGTTTTTGGGTGCAGAGTTTTTAGTAACTATGTAAAAGTCGTGAGGATACTCTATCATGTCAATTCAAGACCAGGCAGTCCAGTTCGCTGCCTAGATCCTTGCAGACAAGATTATGAGGAAATGTCGTGCGATGAAGTTCCAGTGCCGATAGTGTCACTTGCTGCATAGTGCGCAAAGGGCATGCAGTATAATTGGTTCAAATCTCTCTCCTAGGAGTTCCTCACAAACTGCCGAGAAGCCCAAAAAGAAAGTAAGACATTTCATTATTCTTGGCTTCTCTTGTTTATTGTATTAGTTGCATGGAGGTTACCGGAGAAAAACCAATTTCCTCTGCACAAGAACAATTTTCTTGAGGCAGCGCGGTTCACCTCACTCTGGTCTACGACGGATGCATCATGCATCAAGGAAACAAATATTTTCTGGGTCCTAATGGAGATGGACCTTCAGATGATGATCAATCAGTGGCCAAGGTTTTCCCTAACCTTGTTTGTGCAATTAACAACCTACGTGGAGTTCAATGCTGACTTTCACCATGTCTCAATCCACACGCGAAAGGACCCAAAAGGAACTTGGCATGTGTTTCCTTATTTAGTGTTCGAGATGGATTTGGAGGAAGTTGTAGGGTATTGGCCACAGGAGTGGTGTGAACCTACAATGTTGGAGGTGGGAACCAGCAAAGTCACAGAAGGCTCTGCTATGTAGAAGTAGAAGGACGCCGCTTAGAAAGCCGCGCCCAAATTGGCTAAACAAAAGAAAAAGGAGGCTGCTAAGGCAGCTGCAGAGAAGGCAAGTCTGGAAGAAGAGTGAGCTGCTAAAGAGAAGGTATAGAAAGAATGACAGGATGTTGAGGAAAGTGAGAAGTCTGCTTCACATTATACTCACAAGAAAGATCTGTTAGAGTAAGGAGGAGGTGGTGGTGAAGAGAAGAGCACTCCTTTCATCCTAGAGAAGCATGGATAGGAAAAGATGTGCGTACATTGGAAGAAGCACAAGTCTAATAAGCAGCCACATATTGATCCCATGGTACTGATAGAAGGGAATCTCGATGAGACCCACGACAAGATACGAGACAAAACAATAGAGGTGCTACAACAATTTGAGCATCAATACATGTAGATGATAGGTAGTGTCCAGAAGGATCTGCACGAGCTACAAATCTAGGCAAATAGGATTCAAGTGGGTGTTGGGTAGACGAGCAGAGCACAAGCGAGCTTGACACAGGGAAGTGGCGTAGTAATAGAGATTGAACAAACTCTAGATCTCTAAGTCATTGCTCTACCAAAGGGGTCAGTTTGTGTGGAATCAGATGAGGACTGCGTTGTGCTCAACACAGTGAAAGATATGGGACTAAACCTTGCCACCCTGCCACTCCAAAACCTTCATGCGCTGCATCAGGGGGTCTCAAATGAGTTGAAGATAAGAGAAAAGTGTGCGTGTTCTTACTATCATCAATGAGTTTAAAGTTGATAACGAGCAACTTTTCACAGAAAAAACTCAGGCACTGAAGGAACAGGAGGAATTGTTAACATAGTGGTAGAACCTGGTAACAACAATTGAACATGCCTACAAGTCAGTGCTTGAGCTGAATATTCCATAGAATGCATAGGTCTCAGCCAAAGTGAAGAAATTGGCTACTACAGGGTGTGCTTGAAAGGAGAAAATTGTTAAGATGACTTTCAATTTTCAAATGCAAAGAGTTGAGCTGTAGTTGAAGTTGCAACCAACCACACCACAAGAAGTTTAGGAACAAAAGGAGTGCAGCTATAAAAGAGTCCATAGGTCAACTAGATGTCGCAGTTCAGGGTTGCGACCAGATATTCACTCAGGAAATGGGCCTATGGGATACGCTACAACAGGATCCTACGCTACAACAGTTGAACATAGAGATCAGGGAAGCACAATTGTAGTATGATGAGCTCAATACAATGAAGTGGACATTGGTACCAGTCCAACGCTTCATGCTCTTGCAGGAAGGCAAGGAAAAGTTGATACAAATCCATGAGATGCTGAAAAAACAGTCCTTGCTAAGGGACTAGCTCCAGCCTTGGACAAAAGAAGCCAACCAACTTTCACATAACATTCATGAGAAGCTGAAGGCCATGTAGTAGACCCAGAGGACTACACAACTTGCAGTAGAGGGGCCAACCACAGAGAAACTGGTCTAGGAAGTACAACAAGCAACATAACAAAGTACTGCGGAGCTTCAAACATTGATCAAGGCATTCAACGATCTCCACTAGAAAGTGGAACAACCAGTCAAGTGACTCGAGGGCGAGTCATGATCTTTGTGTTAGGGGCCTGTTGGGATGGGGTCCCCAAGGGTATAATTGAGTTAACTTAGTCATTTTTGTAAATAATTTTGTAAAATATGTAAATTCTTTGTGAAATGTGGATGTGGAGCGCACAGATAGATAGGAGTCAAAGGGGTCTTAGCCCCTTGTTTTTGGTCGGTTTTGAAAACTCACCCATGAGACGGGGGCCATGGTATTGTATTAGGAAAGCTATAAATAGTTGGGTCTTAGCGAGTCTTAGAGATAACTTTGGATATAGATTTGGGTATGTTGAAGAGTTTTTATTGTCTTGAGCAAGAGCTAAGGCAGGAAGGCTTTGATTCCTACGCTTTGGCAGAGGAAGCAAAGGCTCCTGCAACTGAGTGCGCAGGAGGCTTGGGTAGAGTCCGTAGCTGAGTGCATAGAATATTGCAGTTGTGTGCGTAGGGTAAGAGGAGTTTGTAATCAGTGACTTGAAGATCAATAAAGATAGATTTTTGAAGAATGACTGAGTATTTCCATTGCATCTGTTTATGTTATATGTTGTCAATTAATGATATGTTTTCTGAAATATTGAATGAATGCTATGCGAATTCATTGGATCTGTCTTAATAATATATAAAATGAATGGTTATCCACTTATGTGAAGTTAGAATCTATTTCTCTTATTGTTTTGTGATGGATTAAGTAGATCTATGCAAACTCTGATCTAGGGTTGCTTGTTGATGCACGAAAGTAGGTAAATCAACTGTTTAAGGTTCGTAAAGACTGATCGTGGACCTTTGTGAAGGTATGAAGGTAGCTTTAACTTAGTTACAATAACAAGCCCTAGAAGTCTATTGATCTATGTGGAGGTAGATCTAAGGCACTCGAAGACATCACACTAGCCTCTAGATGCAAAAACTTGGTTCTTGCATCCCCCAATACTGCTTCAGGTGAGACTGCAGTCTACGTTATGCAGGTTGTTGCCAAAAGGGCCAATAGTGTATGGTTTTGTTGGTTGGCGCAAATAAATTTGAACCTAGGTCAGGACCCCTTAAGCCAACACTAATATGTCCTGGGCACTGGCCTCTCCTCAACCCAAGGGTTGTCTGTAGGAGTTTCAACATCTTTTGGTACTGCTGCTGGGGTCGAATCAGAACATTTTCCCTAGGTACAACACTTGTACACCTTTTGATTAGGTGAGGAGAAAGGGGTTTGGGTTGAAGATCTCTCACCTCAGCGACTCCACTAGTTTGAATCTCATTTTTGACATCATGGCATTCAAAAGGCCTCACACTCACTTTGACATTTCACAACAGAGAACTCCTCCTATGTATGACCTCGAAAAGATAATATCTAGGAGAGTCTGGAAATAAATAAATCATGTCACTCCAGGTCTAGTGATCTCTTTCCTAGGAATATCAACCTCCAGCGCTCAAAATGTTGTGATAAATTACCCTAAATCATCCTCCATATCCTTGGGATATTTTGAGGATGGTTGTACTCTAGCCCATTTTCCTTGAGTCAAAATCGAAGAAGTTTCTATCAGTACACCTCCCTTCACATTTCATACCTTCCTAGAACCTGAAGAAGTAAAAGACATTCCCATAAATAGTCCAAAACAGAACATAAATTGTTTTCCAGCTCAACTCTAGTTATCTACAACATACAACTCCTTAGCAAGGCCCTATGATAAAACTCCTACCACATCCCTTGCAAAAAATGGCTGCCCCTAGCTTTATTTTAAATAAATATGCTCCACTAGCCTTGCCACAACCCTTAAATTGGATGCCAAAAGATTATATTAATCTCTTACGAAGATTTACTGGAGAGGATGACATCTCAACTCAAATGTACATAGAAACCTTTTGCACATTTGCAGAAAATCTGAATGTAGAACACCTGTATGTAGTGTTAAGTCTCTTTGTCCAGTCCCTAGATGGAGATTCCAGGAAATGGTTCAAAGCCCTTCCACATATTTCAATCAATACCTAGGAGGAGATGGAAAACTCTTTTATGCAAAAGTTGGGGGAGAAAAGGGACCATGGGTACATCCTCACTGAATTCAATGCAATGAAGAAAAGGTATAATGAAGATGTTTTAGAATTTATAAAAAGGTTTAACAAATTATATAGTAGTCTTCCTGTGGAAGTTAAACCTCCACAGGTTGTTTCCAAAGTGGTTTTTGTTGGGGATTTCGAACCATAATTTGGGTTCACCCTTAGAGAAAGGAAGTCCCATACCCTAGACTAGATTCAAATATATTCTCTAGAAGTTGAAGCAAATTTCACCTCCACTGGGAAGTGGAAAGGGAAAACTGAGCATGGAGATAGGAGGGGGTGAAAAGAGGAAGCCAATTCCTCAAACTATGGAAAGGAAACCCAAGAGAAGAAACTTGAGGAAATGAAAAAACTAATAATAAATGTATCTAACAAGATTTTAAAATAGGAATTGGAAAAAAAAACCCTCCTCGATAAATTCAACCATAGCCAAACCGAAATTTCAACCCTCAATATAGAAGACCACCCTTGCATCTATTGCAAAGGGAGATAAAGGAACAATAAGATCATATTCAAACACCTTTGTATTTGGAAGATGATCGAGAGGAACATGTTGAAGAACTAATAGAGGTTCAAGAAAACCAGTTCTCTTGTCTTTCTTATGAGGAACATGAAATATAAGCACATGGGGATGAAGGGGACGACTTGGATGCCCCACTAGATTATGATGAGATTGAAAATTATTGTAGAAAATTTGTTGACTTCGTTCAGGCTCAATTGCATAGAAAATATGACCTCAGTTGCTCTAGGGAAATGTCTAGAATGTAAGATAAAACTGAGGAACCCCCACACTCAAATCCCTTTAAGTCAATAAAGAAAGGAAAGAAACCTCTTGACTTAGTCCCACCAAGAAAGAAGGAGCCATCAGATCCTATTTCTTATAATCTTGAAGTCCCCAAAATAGAGCATTTGTCTTCCAAACCCAAGCTAGTCTACAATCAGGAGAAGGAACTTTCTAAAGTTGCAACAATTGATAGGAACCCCTCTACCTTTAATATTCAAAAGGAGTTGGAGAAGGTCAAGATCTTTGTTCCCTTAAATAAATTGTTAAAATAACCTAATTATAAAGCTCAAGTATCTCAGTTCATGTGTCTGCCTACCATAGCTCCTATGCAAGGTAGCCTAAACCTCCAAGAAGAAAGACCCATGGTTGTATTTGGACCTCATGTTGAGGAGAAAGACTCTCCCACTACAACTTTCTATGTTACCTTGCTAATTTATGATCTCCTATTACATAACTATATGATTGACTCAGGAGCATATTATAACCCGACACCACTATCTATCAGGGAACAGTTGGGACTGAAAATAAAAAAATCATACAAAGTTATGTACTCATTTGATTCCAAGAGGATAAAATTCCTGGGTATGACTAAATGCCTAGTGGTAAATTTAGCTCAAATCCCAGTAAAACTGTGGTAATGTATATTGTAGTTGTTGACATCCCTACAAGGTTTGGTATGCTTTTTTCTAGGTCTTTGGGATAAAAAATCAGAGGGTCCATCAAACTAGATTTGACATATGCTACCATCCCTGTGTTTGGTGGAGAAGAACGCCGATTGTATAGAGAATCAATATTTGTGAAGACAGTCACAAGGGTTGATTGTTCGAATAATGCTCTTGTGAATGGTACAGAGAAGGATTTTTATTTCTTGTTGTTAGAAGAAAATGATCTAATCATGGATGAAACTCAGGTAGAGTGTTCTATCCAAATTAACAAACAATCATTGGATTCTAACAAAATATGGAAATTATATTTTGATAGTGCTTATTCTAAGGAAGGAAATGGAGCAGGTGTGTTGCTGATATGTCCAGAAGGTAGCCTGATTCATCTCTCTTTCAAACTAGAGTTTGAAGCCACTAATAATATTGTTGAATATAAAGTGTTGTTATTAGGACTGCAAGCTGCTAGAAATCTCAACATTGGATGATTGGTAGTATTTGGGGTTCATAACTGGTGGTAAAAATAAAAAAAGAAATCAGTGCCAAACCAAGAATCCAATATTTAAGGCTTATCGAAATGAAGCATGGGATCTGACTGGGAACTTTTTCTTAGCCTTCAATATCCAATTTTTTCCCAGAGAAAGAAATTAGATGACTGGCTTCTTGGAAGTTACTGCTAGAAATTTTAAGCCTCATCAAAAACCCTTGATCAAATATGAATTTGAGGTTAGGTACAAACCTTCGGTACTAGACAATGTAAAATATTGATAGGTGTTTGAAGATGAGGAACAAATAACCCGCTTCATGGAGGTTATTGGAGAGTTTTTAAATTCATTGATCAACCAGGAGGATGAGAAGATAGCATATGAACAACAAGTTAGTTGGGAAGAAACTATTGTTGGGCACAAGATTTTACAACTAAAGGGTAATATCATCCCTGGGGGACTGGTCCCATTGGAAGGACTTTTTAACGAAAATGATGTTCCTGCCAAGCCAACTTAGCAAGAACTTGAAGAGTAGGTGGAGGACTATAATACATAGAACAAGACCCCAAAATAAGCAAGCTAGCTAAGGGAGTCCCTAAAGAATACAGGAAAATGTATCTAGACCTTTCTAAGAAATATATGGATGTGTTTTCTTAGTCATATGATGACTTGAAAAAGTTTTATACTACTATCATTCAACACAAAATTCCTTTGAAAATTGAGGTGAGGCCATATAAGTAGAAGCTCAAGAAGATTAATCCTTTGTTGTTGCCATCAATTGAAAAGGAGGTGAAGAAACTGTTACAGGCTAATATAATCATGCCGTTAAGGTACTCCAATTGAGTAGCAAATTTTGTTCTTATTAGGAATAAGAGTGGATAAATAAGGTTATATATTGACTTCAAAAATCCGAACAAGGCTTCACTAAAATATAATTACCCTCTACCTAAAATGGACTACATTATACAAAATGTGGTAGGATATTCTTAGATGTCTATGATGGATGTCTTCTTTGAATACAACCAAGTTTCTGTGCACCCAGAAGATCAGAAGAAAACCACTTTCACTACACCCTAAGGAATTTTTATGTATGCCAGAATGCCCTTTGGGCTCAGAAACACAACATCCACATTTCATAGAGCTATGGATATAACATTTGTTGGAGAAAATGAATTTTTTTTAGTAATTTACCTGGATGACATCACTATTTTCTAAAAAACATATGAAGAGCGGAATAAACACTTGCAACTCACTTTTGAGAAATGTAGAAGGTATGTTTTGTCTTTAAACCCCAAGAAATTTGAATTTTCTCTAAGGGAAGGAAAACTACTGGGCCACATTGTGACAAAGGAGGGAGTAAAAATTGATCCCAAAAGGATGGAATCCATAAATAACATTCCATTACCAATAAATAGGAAACAAATTCAGGTCTTCTTGGGAAGAATCGACTTTTTGAGAAGGTTTATACCCAATTATGTTGAAATTGTCAAAGAAATCACAAAGATGTTGAGGAAAGATAGGAGGTAAAGTGGACAATAGAAGCTCGGGAATCATTCTCTAGAATCAAAAAAGATTTTGCAAAGGCCCCAATACTAGCCATCCCAGATTATCAAAAGCCATTTTTCATATTTTCTTTTGCTTCTCCCCACATGTTGGTTGTTGTCTTGTTGCAAAAAAATGATGAAGAACATGAGCAATCAATCACATTCTTTAGCCAAGTGTTATGAGATGTTGAGCTAAAATAAAATATCTTGGAGAAACGAGCCTATGCCTTAGTCAAATCCTTGAAAGCTTTTAGAATCTATGTCCTACAATAAAATATAACAACTTATGTTCCTACAACTATTGTGAAAGATACCCTTGTGCAAGGTGATAGTGAGGGAAAAAGAGGTAAGTGGATTGCTAAAATACAGGTATATGACAGAGATATCAAACCCACTAAATGGATCAAAGGGCAGGGGCTAGCTAAAATTCTGTATTATGAAAATTTCTGAGCTTTGGGCATAAATTCACTAATAGGAAAGGATGGAGAAAGTGGAAAAGTAGAGGAATAACAAAGAATTGAGACCTCAACTCATAAAATCCAAATGAAATATATTCTGTCCCACTACTGTAAACATATTGTTCATTATTTAATTTTTCTGAGGGGTCCAGTCAATTTCGATAAAGTTAAATACAAGGCTTTGAGGCTACAAGCCCATAAATTTGTGATCTCAAATGACCAAATGTATTGGAAAGACCCAATAGGGATTTTACTCTTATGTCTGGTTGGATAAGAGATCCATAAAATGATTGATGAGTTCCATAATTATGTCTATGAAGGACATTATAGTTGGAGAGCCACAACGCATAAAATTATCAAAGCAGGATTTTATTGGCCTAAGTTGTATGGTGAGTTGCATGCCTATGTTCAGGCATGTGAGAAATGTCAAATGTTTGTAGAAAAACATAGGTTGGCTCCCCTTCTTTTAATACCTATTTTTGTAGAAGAACCCCTGCAGGAAATGGGGGTTACACTTCATTGCACAAATACATCCACCTTCCAGTGGCTAGAAAAAATGGATACTCACACACATTGATTATTTCACTAAGTGGGTGGAAGCTACCTGTTGGTGCACAGATTGTCCCGGTAACTTAGGACAACCTAAGACCACATCACTGAGGACCAATAACTCCTCCTATTATAGGTGTCACTGTTGACCTCCAATGCACCACATGGGGTAATCTCTAGTGATAATGTAAATTAAATGGTCATTGTAGAATAATGTAATTAAATATATTTTGTAATTAGGAAAATAAATAAGGCCAATTTATATATATGATGTAAATAGGTATAAGGTGCGAAGGTCTAGGTGGGATAGACCTATACGACATCTGGTGAATGATATAAAAACATAAACTTCATTATATAACATGAAAATAATATTCCAACATAGCTAAAATAAAGGGAAAAAATGGCTAAAGATAAAGGACAAACAATTAAATGTTCGTTATGCTCATCTCCCATTTATGGCAACCCATCGTAGTGCTAAATGCGATGCTATATAATATCATGTATTATTATTGATCATTCACTCAACAAAAGAAGTGTATCAAGGATAAGATCATCGTCCAATAGTGTATGTATTGGTCAATAAACCAACCCTACATAGGTTGCAAATAGACAACTGCTATCAAGTCGCTGCACAATCTGGTTCACATATTTTGAGATATATGCATATGAGATAAATGAAAAGTTAATGACGAAAGAAGTGAAAATAAAAGGAAATAAGGAAAGGGTAAAAACAAGAAAATATTAACAAGAAAATTGTTCTCCAAGTTCAAACCATAATATGTGCATTAGGTGCAAGCATATTCATTCCACTCTATGCTAAAAAATAGTTAATAGTATATATCATGACTGAAATTCATGGAAAGAGTAAAACGTGAGGATTCTAGAGAACAACGTACACTTTTAGGATAAAAAAATGTATAACAATAGTAACATAACATCTAGATTTGCAATCACTGCATAACATGAATTATATCAACAAAAGATAAGTGTTCGATCGTGAATAACTCAAGATAAGTCATTTAGTAATTGTGCTCATAGTATCGATTTCAGAACACAACACTAAATAATGTAATGTCTAAATGAGATCAAGCCTCATATTTAGTTCATTGTGATTACGAAAAAAAAAGAACATAAAGAACATGCATGCTGTAAATAACCTTTACATGAGATATTATAATAGAACCAAAATGTTAAGCATTGGGCAATTCTATCAGCAATACAATCTATAAAGAATTCTATCTATTTATCTTCGTGATGTAATGATGGCTTTTAAAGTAAATCTGTGTAAACTCTTAAAATTTCAACAAAATCATAAAACATTCTCTCCTCCACAGTATACCTTCAAACTATAAGAACGTTTTACTGTAAATACTTTCAAACTATAAGAACATCTCAAGTTATGGAACAAGGTGAAGAAAAACTTAAATTTCCCAGTGCGGGATTAATAAAACTTGGCGATTAAATCCATTTTACACGGAAGGTTGAGATGTTACATTAGGTGAAAAAAAAGGAATGGTTTAATGAGTGCTCTTTCACAGGATGAATCTCATTCGCTAATATTGTTTTCAAAGAAGGGTTGACCTTTCATGTCGTGTGAAAGGTGTTACGTGAGTAACCTCCCTCCTCTGGCCCAGTGACATTAGAATGAAGTGGGGCTTTGTATGGCAACTCAATTTTTAATGCCATAATGTTTAAAAAAATATTTAATATGGTTTTTATTGAAAACTTAATATAATTTTTATATATGTAATATGAGTTTATGAAAAACTTAATATAAAGTTTTCCAAGCATGTTTTCATTTTAATAATCATTTCAATATTAAAGCCTTTATCAAATGTATTTAAATTTCAAAGATTTTGGTTTTCACCTAGGGCTTAGATATCTAGAGGTAAAGGAAAAAGTTAAAATTGGTGAGTAATTCATGATAAGATCAATGGTGATATTATGGGAGGTAAAAATAGAGATTTAACATTCATGAAAGTTTATTTTCAATATTCATTACATAAGTTCTCTAGGAAATTCAATCCTGCCAAAAATATAGGAATTAAAGGATTTGCATAATAAATAATTGGTTTGTATATCTAATTCCCCCATTTTGTGACAATGTTTCCTTAATTTATGGACAATTTTTCCTTATTTTTAGGGTTCTTGGTTATATTAATAATAATTTAAATATGTTTTAGCCACATATACTAGTTAGTCTTAATTAATATTTTCATTATTTGAATTGTGAATTTTTATGTCATAAATAGGATCAAAATAATAATTAAATATTTCATATGCATATTGTATATTATGACATTAATTTAATGTCAATTAGCTACAAACCCTACATTTTTTATTTTTAATCCCTTCTACTGATTTCCCTTTTGTATTTTAGGGAGCGATTTGAATCATAGGAGCATGATAAGGAGTCAAATGGAAAGGAAACATAAAGAAACACCCTCTGAGAAGATCTAGTTCTAAGGAGGGTCATTTTTCTGACAACATTCGACTCCAATTGGGAATGATGCTCCCCTGTGGAGGATCAAGACTGCAGACTAGAAGCCTTTGTATTGGGCATGGAGTCGCAAAAGGAAACAAATGAAGTTCAAAAAGTAACAAAAATATTTTTTTTTGCATCTTAAAAGCTTAGTCGATTGACAACAAGAACAAAACAAGAATAAATGTGAGGCCGTGTCACATATAGATTAACAAGTTCAAGGATTATTTACATCCGTAAAATACATCTACTTGTATATTAAGTCTGTTATCACTCCTCCAGATCTCCAAGGCCGAGGAAGAGTCCAGCTGAGGTAATCACATACCAACCTTTTGACTTGGTATCTAGCCCTACCAAGCTGGAGAGGGCTCTCTCCACAAAATCACAGCCAAGAGGGCTGAATGAATTAAGGTTTTAGGCTAGTTGTGAAATGCATAGGGTTTTGTTTGTTTGAATTTGGGTTTCTGGATGAGGATTAGGTCAAAGAGGCTAGGCCAGGGCTGTTGAAAATAGCAACAAGAAATTGTAAAAATAGAATTGCTAAAAATAGCATTGCTAAAAATAGAATTTCGGGATACCTTCCTATTTTAGTCAGTCCCTAAACTAAAATAGTGAAGTAAAATTAAAATTTGATCTTAGCAGCTATTTGTAAAATAATTAATCAATTCATATTGAGTTAATTAGTTAAGGAAAATCAAATATGAAGTCTATGTGGTGACATGCAACAGTTTCTCCACTAATTGAGGAATTTATCCATCAATTAAAGAGATAATGATGAGTTGTAATATTGAGTTTTAATTAGTTGGCTCAGTTAACTGAGTCAAGTCCAGTTAGATTAATTCAAACATTTTGTTGAATTAATGTAAGTTCAGTTAGTTAATGGTTGCATGCATGTAACTACTGCACTTCAGATAACTGAGTATTCTCTCACAAATAACTCATGCATGTCAGTTCAGACAGATGGAGGGATAGTGTACTATTAGTTGCTAGAATATTCCATTGTGAATATTCCTCACATGTAGAAGGAATTCTTTCCTTGAGGATTACACAGTTATTTCTTCAGGTTTAGTCAGTGTGATGATGCCAATTCATGCATGTGGCTTCACTGGACCCCAAGGAAAATTGCACAAGGAAATAGAAGGCTTGGATGGCTTAGGGAGGAAATATACTATGTCTGTTCAGTCTATGAGCTATATTGTTTGATTACAGAGAGAGTAGGATAGCTTGAGAGTTGATTCTTTTTGTAACTTGAATAAGATTTTCACTTGAATGGTAATACAAAGATTCAGGTTTTAGGCTGAGGCTTTCCCCAGGTTATTTATTCTGTGTTATGTGTGATTGATTTCTCATTCTCAGTTATATGTGTTCTCTTGATCTTGCTCAATTCGATTAAGATTTCGCAAAGTGTTGTAGAAGTAGATCTTGTATTGTGTTTTAGTATATTGCATAATCTGTTGATCTACAGTGGGAATTTCTACATGGTATCAGAGCAAAGGTGATCAAGGCAAAGAACAATATACAAGAAGGAGAAGTTCAAATTTTATGGTTCTTGAATATAGAACTTGAGTTCTTATCACATCTCAATTGCACATATGGTGTTCAGTGGTTTAAGACTCGAGTATGCCCTTAATGGCAACTCGAATTATATAGCCTGGAAGGATCGTATGGAGGTAGTATAGAGGATAATGGTCTAAAGGACTTCATTAATCAAGAAGTCCCCAAGCTGATTGATGCTACTCAATTGGTGGAATGGAAGAAATGTGTGGCTAAAGCAAGGAGAATCCTCCTGGAGGGAGTTCGAGACCACATTGTCTCGAGCCTCCATGGGAAGGAGACACTGTTTCGATGTGGAAAACATTGAAATATCTATATCAGAACAACAACAACCATAGGAAGCTGGCACTAAAAGACAAGCTTCGTAAGATCAAGTGTGAAAAGGGCGACATGGTCTCTACAAATCAAAACAAGCTCACTACCTGCAGGAATGAGCTTGGAAGTGTAGGGATCACGACCGTTGATAATGACATGGTGAGTCTTGCACTCCTCGGTCTTCCTAAGAGATGGCATAGCTACCAAGACTCAGTTAATGGAAGAGAAAAACTGCCAGATTAGGAATGCCTTTGGTCAGATATGATGCAGGAGGAAATAAGAAGAAGCACCATAGATGGATCCTCATCGAAGCAAGATGATGAGGAAAATCTAGCCTTAGCAAGTAAGGTGAGGAAAGGGAAAGGGAAGGTGCCCCATTCCAAATCCGGTTCTTCCCATGGTGGGAAGAATATTGACAAATCTAAAGTGCGATGCTTTCATTGTCATGAAGTGGTCCATTATGCTACGAATTGTCCATAGAAGAAATCCAATAAGGGTTCCTAGAAGGGATCTGAAGGTGAGGCACTAGCCTCACAATTTGAGTTGGATTTCTTGCTTATCGCATGCATAATTTCATCCATGGTGGGATGTGTGTGGTACTTGGATAGTGGAGCTTCATTCCACATGTCAGGTGACAAGAATCTTTTCAGTACCTTGGAGGAGAAGGATCTCCAGATGCGGATTGAGATGGGTGATGATGGAAAGTACTGTGTTTCAGGTGAAGGTACGGTTGAGTTTCAGAGGGAGCATGGAGCTCTCCTCACCCTAACTGATGTAAAGTATGTACCAGGTTTGAAGAAGAACCTTGTGTCTGTCGTTATGCTAGAAGATAAAGGATATGATGTAGTCTTTAGTAAAGGAAAAGCATTCCTGAGGCATATCGGTACTGGACAGACAAAGCAAATAGGGTTTTGAGTTAAGAGGTAGACGACTGTGCTGCTTTGAGTTCCAAAGCTGAGATGGTGCAGAGCCAACATATTGGCAAGCTATGGCATAGAAGACTGGGCCACTTGCACCATGGATTCCTGAAGATCATGCAACAGATTTCTATCGGATTACACAAGGGAAAACTTGAGCAGACGACTACGTGCAAATGTTGTACCTTGGGTAAGTATGTGAAATCTTCCTTTCCAGATCGAGACAATAGAGCTTGAGAAATCCTGGAGCGAGTTCACTTAGATGTTTGTGGACCATTCTCTACAGCCTCCACCGCTAAACAAGTGTACTATGTTATTTTTATTGATGAATTTTCTTGTAGATGCTAGATCTATTTTATGCAAAAGAAGGATGAGACCTTCTTGAGGTTTTGTGAGTTTAAAGCCTTGGCAGAGAAAGAATCTGGAAAGAAAAGAAAAGCCTTGCATAGCGACAATGGTGGAGAGCATGTCTCCCAACAGTTTAAAGACTTCTGTGTTGCAGAAGGTATTAAACGGGAATTAACGACACCCCATAACCATGGAAAATTTTAGGGGAAAATTTTCACCCTTAGGCGAAATTAAGGGGTTTTAAATTTTTAGTGGGTGAATATTTTGTATCGTAGTACATTTTTACAAATCACCTCAAATTTATTTTATAAAAAAATTAGGTATGGAGGTTAGCCCACCTTATTTTAAGGGAGAGGGTAAAAGAGGTAAATTTAGCCCTTGAAATTAGGAGTTACAACTTTCCATTGGCCCTAATTTTCAAGAATAGGTTTTATTTAAGTGAATCCTATGGGTCAAATACCATATTTATAAAAGAGGTATGGTAAATAAATAAAACATTTCTTATATTTACTCCATAAGTCACTTTATATACATGCAAGAGTGTAAACAAATAAAAATATAAATAAAGTGGAGGTATGGTAAATAAATAAAACGTGTTTTATACTTACTCAAAAGGTATGGTAAATAAATAAAAATATAAATAAACTAGAGGTATGGGAAATAAATAAAACCTCTCTTTATATTTAGTTCATAACCCTCTTTCTATTTATGAATGCTCAAAAAAGAGGTTTTATTTAAGTGAATCCTATGCGCCAAATACCATATTTGTAAAAGAGGCATGGTAAATTAATAAGAATATAAATAAACGAGAGGTATGGTAAATAAATAAAACACCTTTTTATATTTATGCCATAAGTCACTTTATATTTACGAACATTCAAAAAATGCATTATATTTAGGTGAAACCTATGGGAAAAATACTATGGGCCAAATACCAGCTAGATTATTATTTATACCATGCAAAAAAACATTATTAACCCTAATATTAGTATTAATAAAAATAAAAATGGCATATGGTATTGATCCATGGTATTCACGTGGAATGTAGCTTATTTAAAGGGGGGGAGTTAAACTAGCATAGATCCATCTTTACTCTGGATCTACTAAGACCAGAGAGGGATCAAATATCGTCATATCCAAACTAACATAGAGTGAAAAAATATTTGATCCCTATCGGGGCTTGGTGGATCAAGAGTAAAAATGGATGTTGTAATTTAATGTATGTTAAACATTTTAACTTGGTTAAAATAAAAAATAAAATAAAAATCGATTATTAATTTTATTAATTTTTATAAATTACTAATAGTGATTTTTAAGCTCTAGGTTTATGATAACCCATGGTATTGACCCATGGTAATACCATGGTATTCATGTGAGCATAGACTATTTAAAGTGGAAATTCTATCATCTTAGATCCATCTTAATTTTGGGTCTACCAAGTGCTCAGAGGGATAAATAGATCTCATCCCTCTAAGAGTGGTAAATGTGGAGTTACGATGGATATAGGTTTGTTTTTATGATAATGAAGTATTTACGTAAATTATATTGTAAAAACATTTTAAGGTGAATGGTTAAAGCTACATTTAGTCACTTCAAAAAATTTAGTAAAAAATACCAATATCTCCATTAATATTGATTTTTTTGATTTAACAAAAAAAATTCAAAACAGTGAAACCTTATCACTCTTTCTGCATCACCCTCGCAGAATATTTCCCACCATTTTTCAAACATTCTTAATATGATATATTCATGAAAAAATTTAGGTACTGATGTTGGATTAGTTGTTTGAAAAATAAGTTGGTTTGTACAACCTTTCATCTTCTGTGCTATTCTTAGTTTGTCCCAATGATCTGTAGGGGTTGGAGCCAATGCACCATATTTTCCTAAAAGGTGGAGATTGTTCACCAAAAAAGAAATTAATATACATGTTACAATGCTGTTAAAAAATGCGATACGTATGAGGGTAGTGAATTATGCTAATAAGCAATTTAGATTGGGAGAGACGTAATTAAATTTTTTTATTTAATTGAAGATTTCCAATTAAAATAATAATAAATCTACATTTATATATTCATATATTGATTGGAAGGCTTCTCACAATGGTCACTTCTTTCAATTAGATCCCCTTCAAGCCTTTGGGATACCTAATACTTTCTTATATAACATAGTTGGGGCTTGCTACTTGTTGGCATGTTGGGGTAAACAAACTTGATGTATTTTTTTTTATCTCGCAGTTGGAGTCTATGGAATAAGAAAGAAATTTGATAACTTGAAAAAAGTGGTAGCTTGACAAAAGTTGTAGAGAAAATATTATTCTCTCCTACCTTGACAGAACTCGTGGTCAATATCAACACCTACAAGAACTTTGTTGTGGAATATTATCAAAATTAATAGAAGGATATGAAAGAGTGTATTGCAAGAACCTTGACAAACATGAACTTGGAACATTGTTCGTAGGAAGAGAAAATTATGTTTCTTTTTTCCAAACATGTATGTTAGTATATTACAGTTTAATGAATATGTTTTCTTATTATCATATATGGTTTCATACTT
>APFE031491808.1:32337-82154 GCA_000404065.3 Pinus taeda | reverse complement strand
TAATTATGAATACTTTTAAAAGTCATCATTTTTTCAATTTAGAATTATGGAATTTGTCTCGGTTAGTAAACATTTTCCCGCCTGTTAACATTTTGTGTCAAAATAATTGAAAGAGAGTTGTAGAAACGGTTAATTTGATAATTGAAAGAGAGTTAAAATTGAAATCTTCAAAATTTGATGACTGCTTCATATTTGAGATTCCTAGATTTTACAATATTATTGAAGTTTTCGAAACAATGTTAAAATGTAAATCTGCATCTATCAAAAAGACAATGTCGGTGGTAGTGGCAGGCAATCGACATTTTGCAATGCCATAATGTTGGCCATTTGATAGCCTGAATTTAGTCACCTTTTACCATTTATAAGAAATCGCAGTAAGTTCTTTTACACAGCAGTTAAATAGCAAAAACCAAAAAAAAATAAAGATAAAGATCTCATTATAAAAATAAAGAGGTTTTGAAGATGTGGTCTAATAGTTAGGTGGGGAGATTTAGTCTCGACAGATTTTGTAGTCCAAAAATAAAGAAGTTTTGAAAATATGGTCTAATAATTAGGTGGAGAAATTCAATCGACAAATTTTGTAATCCAATTCTAAACAAACTTGTATATACTTGAGAACTATTTCAAATATTATTTTTTTTATTGAAAAAAATACATAATAAATACATATATGAAATTTTGAAATATTTTAAAAATTAAATAAACATGAATTTTGTTTATATTTTAAATTCAAAATATTAAAACCAAAAAACTACAATAAACCTCTATCATGGCCTTCTATCTCACCTCATTTTAGTAAATCTAACTTCATTCATCATCTAAATCTATAAAAACTGCAATTACAATTTTGACTATCCATTATGAAATCCTTTACCTATAAGAGTTTCCCATAACTCAAACATATTTTAGTTAATATTTATTAATATCAACATCAGCATCCAGGCAACATCCATGCCAGTAAGATTGACAATAGCATCCATATTATTTTACTGGCCAGAAAGATTTTAAAACAAACCTACAACAACTAAAAATTCAAAAAAACATATAACAACCATACAATTCTACTAACGTTAAGATATCATAGTTTAATTCCGAAGGTCCATAACGGCCTGACATTAACACCAGCCTAATTTTGCCTGTATGGTTGGCACAAACATCCCATATAAGTGGCAACTATGATCTTCCTGTTAAATAATTCCTAAATTACATTGGTATATGGAAAAGAGTAGTCAAACTCATTAATTTTTTTCCTATAAATTGAAGAATCTGAATAGGAAAGATTTGAAAAAAAAGATATCTAGGAAATTTAAAACCTTTTTCATAAATGAATAGATATTAACATAAATTAATTCTTAATTACACATACAGATAGATATTATATGCACTATTATACACAAAATCAAAAAAATTATAATTTTAAGATTTATTTTATCTAGTAAAAGTTTAGAGTAAATATCGTATGTTATTATTAATGAATATCATATGGTGTAAATAATACTATAACTAACAATTTATTTAAGTAATTATATATAATATGAATTTTAAATTTTCATAAACAAAAATAAAATTTTAGGTTTTTATAAATAAATAAAAATTTAAAGTAAATTATTTTTTATATGGATAAATTTTTTATATTTTTTATTTTTAATAGAAAATTTGAGCTTATTTTTATCCTATAAAAATGTTGCGAATTACGATTGTCATTAGACCAAAACCTACAAGTCAACATCTTATCGCCAGAGAGGCAGTTAGTCCATGTCACGAAACACGGGGAGCATTGGTTTATCCAATGTCCAACAATCTCACCCCAATGCAAATCGGGTGTGTATCAAACTCGTGGCCTACACTCTGATACCACTTGTTGGGAATCACTATTGTCGTTAGACCAAACCCCGCATGAGTTAGTCAATAATCGCATCACCAGATATAAGGATCCATGAGAAGCGGTTTGTCCATGTCACAAAACACATGGAGATTGTTGGTTTATCCAATGTCCAACACAAACTAGTAGATCATAAGCCCTAGGTTTTCGAGGACGAGAAGAGGTTTGTCCATGTCACAAAACACATGGAGATTGTTGGTTTATCCAATGTCCGACACAAACTAGTAGATCATAAGCCCTAGGTTTTTGAGGAATTGACAGTTAATGATTGCATCACCTGAGATAAGGATCCACGAGAGGCACTTAGTCCATGTCGCGAAACACACAGGAGCATTGGTTTATCCAATGTCCAACACAAACTAGTAGAGCCTAACCCCTAGGTTGTCGAGGAATTGACCCCTTAACCTTTCAATGGTGGCTTTCCAATCTGCAAAGAACTTAGCAATTAGCTCTGGTGGTCTTCCAATTTGCAAAGAACTTAGCAACTGAGCTAACCCTCAGAGATTATATGACATAAATAATTATATAGTGAAATAAAAATAAATTAACAATTTATTAATAATATAAAACCCTTTTTTGAGGAAAGCTTTTAGAAATATCAAATTTTATAGATAGATTATAATTTTCAATAAACAAATAAAACTTTAAAAATAGTTTGTTTAATTAAGAATTTGGAGTAAAAAAAATCTTATTAACCATAGATTTAGTACTAGTCGAGAGGGTTTATAGTGAAAAACTTAAAAAAATTGTACCTCCAAAATAATGATAGTGAATAACTTAAACATGGAATTCCAATAAATATTTCCTCATTCAAAATGAACTGTTAATCAAAGTGTCAAACTTAAAATAATGATACTTGAAATGCTATAACAATAAGAATTTAATTTTTGAATTACTTTATATAAATATAGATATTTTTATTATTTTTTTTTTTCTCGGTAAAAGCTACTTCTATTAACTGGTAAACATGATAAAATTATAAGAGGGGGCGGCTGCAGGAGCCTGCACTTCGAATATTTTACAAAATTTCCCCATTACAGAAGAGCTGGGGAATCTCACCAAAACTAACAGCCAATTCCACAAAACAAACAGCCAAATCAATTGGCGTGACAGAGATACTGAGAGAGAGAGTACTAAAGATAAGCATATGACCAGAACTAGGAACCCTGGACCAAGACACAAACATATGCCGCGGCAAGTAGGAGCTCAAAACTGGGCAATGCTTCCGAAGCAGCATCCCAAGAACCAAAAAGAGCAAACTCAGGAACCACCTGTTCATTTTTCCTCTTCCCCCTGCGTCTCCTCGGCCTGCTGACACGCGTCGTCCTGGCTGAGCACTTCTTTTTCATTCAACACGTTGCCCTCCTGGGTTCTGTCGGTGGTGCCAGCGTCAGGATCCAAAATCAGGTTGATACAGTCAGTCAGGGGAGGAATAAGGGAAGGCAAATCGACCTGAATCACTGGTTCAGCTTCCCTCTTGGCGGCCATGGCAATTTTGGCAGAAGAACGCTCACTGTTGTGGGATGAATTGGGATCAATGCAGGAGATAGGAGGCACCTGGTTAATTTCCTCAGTCATTAGGATGGTTATCTGGGCTGAAATCAGAGGGCGGTTCAGATTTCTTTGAAATTTAAAATGGGTGGATTGGAATGCACTGTTTGGAATCGGATGGCGAGTGGGGTTGCTGGCAGGAGGGTCCCCAGGGGAAGAAGTGACGTTAATGGTAGTGAGCAGTGGAGTGGGCTAAGGGCGAACGGAGGGTCGTTTACTGCTACTAGGTCTTTCCCCGGAGCGAGAACGTTTCCCAGTTCGCTTCATGGTGTTGACAATTACTGAAACCTTAACCGAACCAGTGCAGAACCCAGAATTGTGCCTCAGAGAAACCGAGGGCCTCGAACCGAAACGAAAAGCAGAACAGAACACAATTGAAACTCGAAACCGAGAGACAGAGCCTGTATAACGAATATGATAGCGAATGGACCACTTACCCCAGGCCGTCGAAGGAATTCGGAGCGAAGAACGCAGGACGAGTGAAAGGGCTGCAAATTCGAGCCAGAACCAGCTCGAATTTCCCCTCTGAGGCTGGACGCCCTCTCGGCCTCACCCACAGTTCTCAGAACAAACCTAACATAATATTCCTCAACCAATTGCATAGTGGAATGATCACTGGGTGTCTGCATGTAAATAACACTCCGCAGGTTGCGTTGGGCTTCGACCTCCATTAATGGTGCTATCCTGCGCCGTCCCTTTCCCATTAAGACATTCCTCCCGCCTCTATTCTAAACCTGGGGCTCCACGCTGCAGAGCAGGTGGCGGCACTATGGGAAATAACTGTGCATGAATGCCATTTAAGGCAGGACGATCACCCAGATCCGGGATAGATATTTTTATTATTATTATTATAGACTTATATAAGTGTTACAATGAAATAATTTAGTTAATATGCACATTGAAATATTGTATTTATGGATTACATTCTTTTATTAATTTTTTTTGTTTTAACTATTTTAAAAGAATTTTAGAAAATGATATAAACTAGCGTTTGCACTAAATGTTGCAAAGAAAACATTGTAAGGCATGAATTTGAGAAGAATCATGAGATATAGAAAATCACTAAATAAAATTTAGTAAACAAAATTTCATTCAAAGTTTGAAGATAAAGAGAAATCACTTACATTATTCCTTTGAGAAAAATCGTGAGGTATAGAAAATTACTAAATAAAAATTAGTAAACAATATTTCATTCAAAGTTTGAAGATAAAGAGAAATCACTTACATTATACCAACCCATGATTAGTTAATAGAAACAAAACGAGACTTTAAATATGTCCTTGGGTCAAGACGTTAAAGTATGTTAGGAGGGTTAAAAGAGGTTGAAAAAAAAATAAAAAAATTACTAAATAAAAATTAGTAAACAATATTTCATTCAAAGTTTGAAGATAAAGAGAAATCACTTACATTATACCAACCCGTGATTAGTTAATAGAAACAAAACGAGACTTTAAATATGTCCTTGGGTCAAGAACGTTAAAGTATGTTAGAAGGGTTAAAAGAGGTTGAAAAATAAAAAAATTAACAAACGCAAACAAATGTTTATACTTTTCTTTTAATTGAAATGATATAACTCGATAAAACTGGTTGAATTCAAACAAATTCCTTAGACTACTGAATTCAAAAGATAAAATTATCTATTTCAATGAATATAATTACGCCGTAAGGCATTTCCCTCTGGGAAGAACTCCCTTATATGCCACCGTGTCCTATTTTGAACCATTGATCTGATGTGTTAGACGATTAAAAGAGATTGTGCCGTTGGATCAGAGCATTATAGTTGGAATTTTAATCGGTTAAGATTGCATGTGCTTGTTGAAATTCTAGATAGACGGTGATCACCTGTTTCTTCTGCTCTCGCACGGTGATCAAACTTCAAGCCCTGCTACCATCTTTGGAGATCAATACCTTGCCGGATTTAGCTACTAGACTCGGGATTAGCCAAATAAAATCAGATTATGGAGGATTACAGATGCTGGAACATTCTCTGAAAAGAATGTTGTCCACACTTTCGAGTGGTTCATACGATCACAGCGAATATATTGAGGAATATATCGTAGGGTTCTTTGAGGCAAATGCATCCTTTGCAAAAATTTGTGGGTTTGCACTTCTGAAAGAATTTAGTACCAATATCGAACGCGCTAAATTTGATAAGTATTCTATCCTTACTGCTTGTACTGCACTTTTATGGATTGTCAATGTGATTCAGCGATGTGATGGGCAATTGTTTGAAATATTGTTCAAATTATTTTGCGAAGATGCTGAACTTCCTATCGCAATAAATCGTTCTTACAATGGATATTCTGGTAGTGTTAGTCCATATTCTGGTCTAAAGAAGCCAATTCTTGGTCTAAATACCCCACTTATGGACCTAATTGATCGGTTTCTAAATTGTATGGGCAATGGCGAAATAATTACTTCTACATTATTTAGGGTTTCTTTTCTCACAAATTGGGTTCCTGTCATTGCTGCGCATCTCAATCACAAGAATCAATTGGAAAAAAGTATCATTGATGTTGTTGAAACACTCTCTTCTGTTGAGCAAAGACGGATTTACAACATTTGGAAAGAAACTCTGGCCAAAACCAACACAGAAACATTTAATTGCTGGGCCAAGAAAGTAGAGGATGCCATACTTCGCCACAACTATTTTTTTCATGTAAGTGGCTCTTAAATTTAGGGATTTAAATCCGAGTTGCTAAATTTCTGGAGTTTGTGAATTTCCCTGCTTCTCTGTCTTTTTTTCCTTATTTTCCTGAAGGATTGAACCGGTGAATGCCGTTTTTCCCCATATATTTTTGAGCCCCTGTACATTTGTTCTGGTGCCGAAAAAGCCCCGTTAAGGAAATTTTTTTGATGTATTTTGGGGGAAATTATTGGTGAAAGTTTCTAGATTATTTTGAAGGGTCCTTTGCTATAATATACAAATTCTGTTTAACTGCCTTGGCAGTGTAAATGAAGATCTGGTGAATTATCTTTCACCATACGCGTTTCGACTAAAACACTTGCCTTGTCATCAGGATTACTGATCTGGTTATGTCGTTTGCAGAGTACTACGGTGTGAATTTCTCAATTTTTTTTTGGGGGCTGAAGGCAATTCTTAGCCCCTGATAGAGTACACAAAAAGCTATGATTACCTTAATTTAGCCTTCCCACTGCCTAGACAAGCAAGTAGGGCAAGAGCATGATATCTAGCTCCCAGGCAAGCAAGTAGGGCAAGAGCATGATATTGGGCTTTTAATAGCTATGTTAAGTGGATTTAGGCTTCTGTGATTTATATGTCATATATATATGGCATCATAGAAATTTTTTTTGGTGAAAATTACATAAAGATTTTATTTGTGGATGTTTAGAACCAGCCAGTATGGTTCATCATAATTATATTATTATATTGGTAATTTAGAAATTAGTCAAATGCAGCTGTTTTCAATTTAACAGTTGGAAAAATTTACCTCTGCCATAATCTAATTTTTCATCTTGTTCCAACCACACCAATTTTTTTTTTCTCTAATACTAACTATAAAATCTAGAATCCAAAACATATGGATTTTAGATATTCTTCTTTCGGCAAATCTTGTGCGATAAATAAGGTTCGATTTGTTAGAGGGTACCATATTTTCAACTTTGCATTTGGATTCTAGTTATTCTTCTTTCGGCAAATCTTCTGCAATAAATAAGGTTTGATTTGTTAAAGGGTACCATATTTTCAACTTTGCCTGCTGCATAGTGCGCTGCACTGTGTTTTAGGGTATTCGTGGAAAATTTCACTATTTCTTCAGTAGATCTGTTTTTATTTCTGGTAATGTTGAATTTAATACTCTTGTGTGGACATTGAGAGGGCTGTTTTTGTGTTGCTGGCCCTATTTCAAGGTATGTACTAAGCTTATGTTCCCACTGTTAATCTGTACGCTGCCCTTCTGAGGTAATGGTTGCATTTCTCGATGCACCTTTCTGGTTCACTCTCTTTGATAAATTGGCAAGGGCACGATTTTAACATCAGGCATATATTGTAGGTTCTGCTCAGATCTAAAATTATCCCAACCCTATGCAAAGGCTGTTGAAACTTTGAGCGTTTGTCAACAATGGGAGGCAGCTCACCTTTTGTGATTGAAGCAGATGAGGTTCAGCGTTTGTGTAATGAAACAGGTCTGTCGGAAATGCAGTATCTTGCCACATTGGTAAAGCCTACTCAACTTCTTGCCAGGGTTCCCATCTCTAGATTTTGTGTCAATCAAACTTACTTCCACAGGGTTGCTTGAACATATTAGTAGTGTCCGGACTCGTGCCATCATCTCATACTTCAAGTCATTTTTATGTCATGTATAATCACTTTTCAGGTGAGGAGCCTTAGCAAATTTAGAGATTCCTGATTATGATCATGTCTGGTGGGTAAATAATTGCAAATAATGACTATTTTGTGTCTTATGCGCTACTACCCTCATTCTGCCAACCAAAGTTTTCACGGTGTACACTCTCAAAAGTTTTGCTTGTTTTTGCATAAGTTAGCAGATTGATTGCTCTGCTTGAGACAGTAACTGTTAAGATTGAGCCTATATTTCAGAAGTTAATTTTATCAAATTAAGTTACAGTTTTTGTTCCCAATTTTGATGGGAGGCTTTTCACATTGTGTATATTTATATAACTTATTTTCTTATGTCAACTCGTGATGGATAGTAGGTTGAATCTATGGATTGTCAAGTCTGTGGCTAGCTCTGGGTAGTGGAGCTTAAGATGCATGTCGTTTTACTGCAGACTGTTTAAAGCTTTGTAGTTATTTGATTTTTAAGGTGTACTTCTTTGCATCCAATGTACAATGCTGCAGGTTTTCAGTTTTGTTTAATTTGTTTGCTTTGCTTTGATGCAAGTAAATTGTAATTTATAATTAGATCACTCACGATTTTAAAAATTTGCCAAAAATCACCAATTCAAATTGAACATCCTTAAATTTGTTACATCCAGAGTACTTGGAGCACTGACTTATCATATGTATGCAGCTTATGGAGGATTTTCTTTGTTAACCCAGGTTTTAATTTAGGATGTCTTGAAGCATGCAACATAAGTGGTTCTGAGCACTTCTATAATCTCCATTTACAGTCAAAATGGCAAACAGAAGTTGACAAGTGTTGCAAGAGTCAAATTCTTTTTATTATTTCTTTTGTGAGATTCTGGCATTGTATTGTTTTTATTTTTATCTAATTGCCATTTTATTCTAATTCATTGGTGCTCATTTTTCATGGGCCTTAGATGTTACCAAGAATATAGATGTCTTATTGCTGTTAATGAAGTCTTCATGCCTTCACAAAACTTTGTGCATTTACGGAACTTCCTTGTAATCCATATCCCAAAGCTCCCATAATTGCCCTAATGGAGTATACATGGAAAACATCCAAAAGGAATCCCTTGAGCAAACAAATATAAAAGGATAAGTCAAAGTTTTCCAGGCTTGAGTAAGAGACAAGCCCAGAGTTCTCTAATTGCCAGACCGAGTACCACTCTGAGGGAAGCCAGAATTGCCAAAAAAACACCTTCAAAATCCAAAGTTGAGAAGGCAAAATAGCCCACAGAAGCAGAATAACAAAAATCAAAAGGATGTGATACCCAAACTCCCATCTACAAGCCTAAACATAAAGATATGATAGGTCACTAGGTTAGACTTAGGAATATACAGTATTAAATAATTATTTTTCTGGCTGATGTGTTCTAACTTTTTCTCCATGATAATGCAGAACAAATTATAACCACGAGGTTCCTATAATGTGGTCACCAAATAGAATTGCAGGGTTTAACTTTTATGGCACTGCTGGAGTTTGCACAACAATAAAGAGAGAGAGATTTGTTTTCATGTGGCATACCAGATTCTGACAGTGTACTAAATCCCCATGGATATGTACTCTCTTTCAATGAAGGTTATATAAAGGCAATATCTTTGAGTGTACTAGATGCCCCTGTGTACCTTCCACAAGCTTTCAGTTTTCATACATACCCAGCACATACATTGAAGCAGGGACTTATTAGTCAAAGGAATTGGGACTACATGGTGCCACCAGGAAGCAGTCTTCATAATGTACCTTTTAAACTGCAACCTCAAGGGAATGCCCCGGAACTGCAACTACCTTTCAAACTGCATCCTCAAGGGAATACCCAGGAACTTCAACTCCAAGATTTTTAGTACTTCGTTGTGATTGATTTTGAGGCAACTTGTGACATGGGTACATGTCTTAGTCCACAAGAGATAGTGTTTTTTTATTTATCTCATGTCTGGTTCTTATTTCTGGCGATTTCCTTTCCATTTATGCAGATTATGAACAATGGAAAAGAGGGATCACAATTTTTGCAGCCATGATTGATCAAGCTTCGAGAGGTCAGTAATTTACTCAATTAATTGAGTATGCGTTTTTTTCAAGCAGGTTAGTCTCATAATTAAAGTTTGATACATGAAAAATGGTGCAGTGCCTTGAATTGAATAGAAAACAATCTGGGTTGGGTCTACAGTTCCGAAAAATCAGAGCAGGCATTTTTATTACTATTCAATTCAAGAAGAAATGACTAGATATTGAAAACCCTTGCTTTTAATTTATGGGTTCTGATTGATGTTTGGAGTGTCATGTTCTCTGATTTTGCCCCTTGTAGATCATGTAGAAATGCTTTTGCTATTTTTTTGTTTGACGGGCATTTTAAATAATTAGGCTTCCTCTTATGCTGAGGGAGTATCAGCCACCCACAAGTTCAGTCATCATGTCGTTTTATCAGAAATCAAAATTTGGTACAAATTGACGAAATATGTAGCCTGGATCATGGTCTGCAGAGGAACCAGAATGACCGCATCCCACTGGCTGTGTTGTATGCTGAGCATCACTAGACTCTACGGCCATAAGGGTCAAAAGCTTACATACCCATTCCTCACAAGAAATGTGATGGACAGTCTTTGCTTTCTGCTTTTGAGAACATACCCTGACGTTGAGGATCATCGAGATGAACTATATGGCTAGCATGAATTTGAAGGATCTTCTCGAAGTGTGAAGTCAACATAAGACCAAGAAGCCTAAAATGGGCAACCTAAAAATTAGAATGGAGCTTTTTATATATCATTCCTGATAATGACATCTTCCGGGGGTGAAGAGAACGGGGAGGTTGAAGATGAGAGAATATGAAACCACATTTAGTTCCCCTACCTCTTTTGAACGGATGTGAGATATTCCAATCGCGATTAATCAGAGTAGTTGCGATTAAGAGTACAAAGGGATTATTGTCACTGTTATAGATAACATTCAATCCAAAAATACGAAAAGAGGGAGAAGATAGTAGACAATGATTATGAATATTATGTTCATTGGTCAATGGGAATTTCTAATTGCAAATGTCTATTCTTAAAGGGGAGGGGTGAAGGAAGGCATGGTTATGTCAGCTCACTGTTGAGGTCAGCTGGTGAACTTGTTCACGTCAATCAGGTAGAGATCAAACCTCTCGTTTTTTAGGATTGTGTTCCTCCATCATCTGGTCCACTAAATGAGGGAATTGCTTTTGAGACTTGAGTTGGTCTTCGAGAAACCACTTGCTAGTTCAATGGAGTTGTCCTTGTCTTCAAATCTAGTGTATTTATTGCATGTTGTTCTTGGTTCATTCTCCCTGACTTGTAGAATGGTGTCTTTCTCGAAAGGTTGATACTTCTAACATTGATGGTTCAAAACAATTAGTTTATCCACGCTGAACAAAATGGAAGAATGACTATGTATTCTGATAGATCCAATTTGAAGGCACTTTTACCACTTTTCTTCAGAGTTTGAAATAGTCCATATTAGTTTGTTTTAAATTTAAAATTCTATCCCTTCATCCATTCTTTTCCTTTGGCTTAATATTGTGGTTGACTCTTTGCTTATCAAGAGATTCCTTATACTTCTGAGTCTGCAATGCCCACTTCCACCCATTGATGCATTTTGTTGATATGCTTGATGAACTTTTCAGCTTGTCATTGAGTAACTTTCTTTTGTTGTTTCTACCATCTAGCCAAAGTACTTTCTACTCTGGAATATCATGAATGCCTCAAAGCTGAAAGGACAATTTATTAGTGGAGCGATGGATCAGTCTATTCTATGCTAAAAATATAAGAATTGATCATCTTCTATTGTCAAATGTTGATGGTTGTACATTCTTAGCAATCACACTACAGTCGTATAAGGTCCTATTGGCCACGTATATTTTTTCATGTGTTGGAATTTAGAAGATGAAGGCTGTGCCCCTTTTCAAATTGGTGTTTATTAATGGCCGTAATGCATTTCCAAATATGTCATAGAATTTTGTTGTTTCTGTCATATTCAGTGGGTGTTAGTAGTTTGAAATTCACTCAAACATGCTTGAAAAATAGGTGTGCAGTTTACAGTCGTATAAGGTCCTATTGGCCACTTATATTTTTTCATGTGTTGGAATTTAGAAGATGAAGGCTGTGCCCCTTTTCAAATTGGTGTTTATTAATGGCCGTAATGCATTTCCAAAGATGTCATAGAATTTTGTTGTTTCTGTCATATTCAGTGGGTGTTAGTAGTTTGAAATTCACTCAAACATGATTGAAAAATAGGTGTGCAGTTTGCTGCCTTAGTATGGTCTTAGTACATTGCCAAAGTGTAGTTGTTTTTCTTCCAGGCATTTGGCCCCATGATATAGTGTTATTGACATGGGATTAGATACATGTCTACTAATATAATAGCTCTTTTTGTAATTGCCTCCTTTTAAACTTGATTAGAAATTTTTAACATTACCATGAAATGACTCACTATGTTTGAGAGTGTTTCCAACCTCATCAGACCTCATATGGAGAAAATAGAATTTCATAACCCATTCAACATCTATTTCTAGATTTTGTAGAACTCCTTTTTCCATTCATTGAACTGTTATTATAGTTAGAAGTTTATATGTCAAATTTAATATCGTAGCTATTTCAGTCTTGTCGCCAATTATTGGTTATTTCCCATTTCATATCTATCATATCTTTGTCTTATTGTCACCTTATTCTATGTAATGGTTTTTTCTTCAGTGAAAATGGGCACAAAGGTTCTGTATAGAATATTATAGTTGAGATCTAGGAATGGAGTGTATCACACCATTGTTGTTTATGGTCATGGTTGTATTCAGAAAATCAGGGTCAATTTAACATTGTTATTTGAAGTTTATTTCTCCTTCATTTTATGATCTTGGGCTTCTTCTCAATTTTTCCATCTACATAACCCACTCTTTCTCTATGCTTATTCAGGTTAATTTAATTTTTGCAAGTGGATATTGCATCTTTAGTAGCCATTTTGTGAAATTATCTCAAATGTACCTTCAACATTATTATTTGTGCCCTCATAGGGTGATCAAAAGCCTATTTTCCAGGCCTTTATATGTTATTTTTCGTGGTAATAAATGTTGACCAAATGATCTTGAACATTGTAAATATATCATTTTGAAACATTATAATGTTGTGCAGAGATTGCATTGATTTTACAAGACACTTCAACCTACTAGTTCATTTTCTATTGGCTTGCCTTACGACGTTTTCTTTGCAACATCAGGTGCAAATGCTAGTGTAATTTTCCTTTTTAGATTTTCAACATATGACACCTAGTATCATAAGATGAAAATGTGCCAAACCACCTCAGAAACAATAATTTAAATTTTTGTTCCTATAAATTTTTTCGATGTAATAAATAATGCATAAAGCAACGCTCTTTAATTGTTAATGAAGGTAAATATTTCCACCTTTGTTAGACAGATTCTTATATATCGAGAGGAAGGTTTAAAGAGGATGACAGTTCTCATAGAAAACCAAAAAAAGTGGCAGCCTATTCGGTACAAGCTGTGATATTAAGCAATAAGCTAGTGAGCGAGTGAATAGATTCGCTCAAATGTTGTACTGGCAAGGGTAAGATGAGACGAAAATGGTTGGTTAACAAAGGGCGCTCTGCTTTATAGGTTTGATATAGTTGTTTTTTTTATAATTATGAAAACCAGAGTCAACATGGTCAATAGTGGCTCTGCTTTATAGGTTTGATATAGCTAGCTTTTTTTACAATTATGAAAATCAGAGTCAACATGGTCAACAATCTTAGTACCTGTAAGTGTTCCATAACTTGATTTTAGCAGAGCATGGATCAGCATGGAGTTTTGATCCGTTGTATTAATTATATTTTGGATATTTTTAGTGTCCTATGAATATTTATGATATAATCTTTCCTAAGATCAAATCTTATTCTTATCAACAAATCTGAAACTATCTCTTTCCTCGGGAGAGAGCTTCTAGGACAACTTTTCAGAATTTGAGATATCTAATCTACACAAATATTTTAAAAATTTGGTAATCTATGTATGTGTGGAAATGGATGGTTTATACAATAGTTTCCGGCATGGAATTATATTTTTAAATATATAATTTCAAAATATTCTAAGAATTGGATTCTAAATGCAGTGCTTTGGTAATATAAAATAAAATTTATTAAATATAATATTTCAAAAATATCTTTAAAATTTGAAATCTAGTTAGATACTCTGTAATACAAATTAGAATTTATTTTTTAATTTATTAATATTATCAAAATTTCTAAATTTGGAAACCCTTTAAATCATTAAACTCATTTCCTAAGTAATACAAATAGCTTTGCAACTAAAAGACTATTAAATTAAATTAAATTTATTAATCATTTAATTTTCTTAAAAGATTAAATTAAATAAACACAAACACATATTAATACATTTTGATTCATGGATTTGGAACTAACACGAAAAGAGGGTAGATAATTAAGAAGATATGTTTCATCCTTTGAGCGATTTTCACTTTCTTCAACTTGGAATTTTGTACATTTGAAAATTCATTCAAAATCTTCCAGAACTTTCTTTGCTAAATTAAATTCAGCTTGGACGTCCAGAGTTGGAAAGAGGTTGATTGCTCCCAGGCTATACATTACCCCATCTGAAAAGGCTTCGAGATGAAATCAATGGGTTACTGGTAGAGATGTCCATGAAACGTTGGGACTTCTTGTAGCATTTGCCAAACTCTAGAAGATAAGGAATTGCCTTTGTGTTTGTTTCCAAGGCAACGTCATATCTATAACAAAGCATGATTTT
Source organism: Pinus taeda (assembly GCA_000404065.3). Classification (NCBI taxonomy): domain Eukaryota; kingdom Viridiplantae; phylum Streptophyta; class Pinopsida; order Pinales; family Pinaceae; genus Pinus; species Pinus taeda. The sequence goes on along the minus strand of APFE031491808.1, from coordinate 67,627 downwards.
AATTGTATCTATGGTGAGCATATTGCACATGACATGAAAATTAAATGTATAAGTGAAGGAATGGTATTTTTTTTGGAAACTCACTTTCATGGAAATCATTTATATAATATAAAAATCTAATATATAATTTTGTAATAAACCTTGTATAACTGTTATATATATCATTTTTTTTTAATAATACAAGTAGCTTTCATCAAATGTTGTGGTGGAAATGTCCACTTCCTTTGTGAGAACATCGACCATATCTTTTTCAATTACCAGATTTTGTTTCATGTCTCTAGTGACAAGGACCAGTGTTTTCAGCGTGAATTACTGGAATTCATTGCCATGAATTTCACGCAACGAGTTGAATAGCTTGGTATTCAATGACCATATCTTTTTCAATTCCCAAATTTTGTTTCATGTCTCCAATAACAGGGACAAGTGTTTTTAGCATGAATTCTTGGAATTCATTGCCATGAATTTCAGGCAACCAGTTAAATAACTCTGTTCATAACTTAATTTTCTCAAATCCTTAGAGATGAACTTAGCATCCCATAAGTCTGCATTATCAACATGTCCAAATAGATTGCTCTACGCATTGAATTGTAAGTGGTGGTACTGGGAATATGCCCACACTACATCATGGTTTCAAAAACCATGGCCGCTTCATCTGCTCTGTTTTGGAGACAAAGGGCATGAACTGCAATGTTGAAAAAGCTCTTATTTGGAAAGCAATTTCTGCTCCTCATGACATGCAGAAACTTCAATGCCTCGTCAACTTGGCCTAACTTGAAAATTAAGTAACATACTAGTTACCAATGTGGTATTCTTTGGTTCCTTGATTCCTGACTCTATGTTGTGTGACAAGGAAAGCCTCACCATATTGGTCTTTAAATTATTATCTAATTGTTGGACAGAAGGATGACCACTGGAAGCCAATTTTGATTCATTATGGCCATTTGTTCTTGATACATTTCTAGCAGCATATGGCCCCACCCGTTGAAACACCACAAATGACACCTTCAATGTAATTATATTTATACTAGTACCACATAATACAATCAATAGAAGATAAAAGTTATGAAGACATATAATCAGTGCATGGATTGATAAAAGGATACCACTTATTCATACTAAAATGTCCACAACCCATACGCCAACACAACTTTGATTGTATGAACAACCAAGAAGCTTTCCTTCATGTATGTTGAGGTCAACCAATTTAGACCAACCAACATCAACTGCATCATAGCATCTTAAAGGTTCCCAGGAAAACACCTGCTATCCAATGCAAGATGTTTTACAAATGGCCCTTATAAGAGGATTAAAAGAATTACCACCCTAAAAAATTTAATACTAGCATAGATAAAACGCATTGCACCAAAAGAACCCCCCACCTTCAAACTTTCATGCAATCCAGTTAACAGATTCCTTCCATCCGAATTGAAAATCAATGCACAGACTCCAGTTGTCTAAAATACAAACACACAACCATTCATGGTAAACATGCGGTAGATATGTAAACTGTAAATCATACCTACATTGAAAGATAATTTTCCAAAAATAAAAACATGTATACCCAATGAATCGGCAGTGTTGAACTTAAATCTTGGTTTGGTCTCGTAGCTTTGGGTCTCTACAGGTAAATGTTGTGAATGCTCTGCTATTTCTCTTGTCTCCTTCTAGAAGATTAGCTCTTTTATTTTCTTCCTACACTTTTCCCTCAGGCAAAATACTTGTTGGCCAACTGCCCCACTGTTAACTTACCCTGGAAAATATATCATATAACAATGTTCTTATCAAGATTCCCAGTGAGACTAAATAGAGTAGACTAAAAGCTGCCCATGGAAAGATCGTTATTAGCCCAAATGTAACATATTTATAACTTCAAAGTTATATTATGATACAAAATTTTAGATAAGTGCATTATTTTGATAACTGCACTAATATACAAAAAGAGAAATATTGTACTATGATCTAGCAACAATAGATGACAACACACAAAATACTGCATACTGTCAACTGGAACCGTCAAATGTACTATTATATACCACTATTCCACTAAAAAAACAAATTAAAAATGGTAATCTTAAATATTAAATCTTTAAGCCGATAAAACAAAAAAAAAACTTGGAAAACCACTTGCACTCATTTCAAAACTAGATTCCATCTGCTTGGCTAAATGAGTGATAAGGAAATTGCAAACATATTCCACAAATCATGAAACAACCATTGACAAGAAACAAATCATCTATGAAACTAGGAAGTGTCCGGGGTTCCCCCACAAGGTTTTCCATGGAAGTGTCCGGGGTTCCCCCACAAGGTTTTTCATGGAAAAAAAAAGTCTAGTGCCAAATGACAACAAAAATAGGTCAATGGGACTAAAAAGTAACAATCATGCAAGGTATTGTGTAAAAGTGCAAAAGCAAGATAATCCCTCCTAACAATTCTTGCTTATACAATATTTGGCAGGCTTATGTACTAATGCGAAAAGACAAGACTTCAATATTAGGTAATAAAGAAACTACACACATTAGCTCAATTGTCATCTTGGTCAAATTTAAGAATTTTCTCTTTCTTAAAAGGCTAACGTTAAGTTGAAGGGCAAATGGGGGATCAAGGTATAAAGGTGTTTCTTATTCAGTGTAAGAACATTAACAGAAACATGCATTTGAATTTTTTCAAGAGAAACCAGAGAAATTGATTTTTCTTACAAAAATTGTATTCAAGGTTCTCTTGACGAAACATTTTAATTGATATGCAAATGTCCCTTTATATTAAACATAAACTAACCTAATATTTATTTACTATATTCTAAATACACAATAAAAGGCACTCATGCCTGCTAGGTGCATAATGTTGCAGTATATGTCAAGTACCAGGATTAATGCAAGTGGAATACGAGAGGACAGGAAAGCAGAGTAGAATGAAATGGGGGGGAAGAAAATAGAGAGATAAGGTAGAACAATATGACGAGAAGAAAATATGATATAACAGTTGTAAAAAGTTCAAGTACTTCACATAAATCTTTCAAAATTCAACTTTTTGCAGAACTTGACAAGTAAAATATACATTTTTTTCTCCAAACACATTTAAAAATTTTGAACAATAGAGATAAGAATTTTGTACATTCATATTTAAGGGGAGAAATACATCATTGCTTTAAGCAAGGCCAAATATTATTCATAATATCAGTGGAAATAGGAGATAACAATTGTGAAAAGTTCAAGTACTTCACATAAATCTTTCAAAATTCAACTTTTTGCAGAACTTGACAAGTAAAATATACATTTTTTTCTCCAAACAAATTTGAAAATGACGTATTTCTCTGTTATGGAGACAAAGGGCATGAACTGTAGTTCTGAAAAAAGCTCTTATTTGGAAAGCAATTTCTGCTCCTCATTACATGCAGAAACTTCAATGCCTCATCAACTTGGCCTAACTTGCAAATTAAGTAACATACTAGTTACCGATGTGGTAGTCTTTGGTTCCTTGATTTCTGACTCTGTGCTGTGTGACAAGGAAAGCCTCACCATATTGGTCTTTAAATTATTATCAAATTTCTGGATAGATAGATGACCACTGGAAGCCAATTTTTCTTCATTATGGCCATTTGTTCTTGATACATTTCTAGCAACATATGGCCCCACCCTCTAGAACACCACAAATGACACCTTCAATGTAATTATCTTTATACTAGCACCATAGAATACAATCAACAAAAGATAAATGTAATGAAGACATATAACCAATGCATGGATTGATAAAAGGATACCACTTATTCACACTGAAATGTCCACAACCCATACACCAACACAACTTTGATTGTATGAACAACCAAGAAGCTTTCTTTGGTGAAAATTTGATTCTCTCTTACAATATGACAAAGAAATATGTTACATGCACAGCTTTGAAATGAAACTGAGGTTACCCCAATGGAATTCCTTATGCCACACCTTGTGATGCAAACTGCATGCAAGATGCATTCTAAAACCATTAGCCCTGTCAAATCAATAAACAAATTCGTAACATTTTTTACTTGGTAGAAAAAGCCCAATTGATTGACTTCCTCCACTTACAAGTCTAATTGTAATATTTTTCATCAACATTATGAACTATTGAACGCTCGAAGATAGTTTTTCCAACTCCTAGTGCTGATAATATCTGGCCTTGAAGAGTTTAATCAGAATGATGTCCATGTATACCTCAGGAATCAACACCCTGCCAAAATGCATCCCATTTTCTCCCATAAATGTCCATGTTGGTAATATCAACAAAATAACCCACCAGCACCTAGTTCACCTTGCCACAACTCCTTTCTCCACTACTCTTCTAAAGGATCTGGACTCCTCATAATCCTCTGCATTCGCCTAAAACCAAAAGCATATCTGATTAGCCATGTAGTTACACAGTATGTTCATGACCTACATATTGATCCAATAACAATTTCCATAATAATGCTAACAAATAACACATCCATTAAAAATTAAAGCCTCGTACCTATCATGATCATGTCGAGCTAGATATGTTGGCATAAACTCTTTCAATTTTGGCAATGGAACCTCCCTAAACAATTTATGCCTGAGGGCTTCTTCCGTTGTTATTTGTTGTACTTCGTTGAACCACAATCAGCTTCAAAACAACATAATACCAAGAACTATTTAGTATTTATACCTAAGATCCCCAAATCAATTAAGCAAATCAAAATATAATAGAAAACAACTTAGGGTTAATTGAGAACTCTTACAAAGAATTTATATGGCAGTGAACTAATGCTGGCCCCATTTGTTTGTAGAAAATGTGGTAGAACACGAAATTAGAAGACAGGGTAGCAAATTCTCTGCCATGGAGACACAAAAGGTTTTCCTATTTCGTATGATGGGTAGCAAACCCTCCACCATGGAAGAAGGAGACGATGGGCAACGACTCTGCAGTCTCAACATGAATGAAGAGAGGAACCTGCACTCCCATCGGGGCATCAAGGAGAAATAGAACACTATTAAACACATATCCAATACCAATCATAGAGGGTATAGGGCTCTACCTTTCCACTCTATGGTCAAGGACCTAGAAGTATCCTCTTGTTCAACTCTACTTCCAGGTGCTTGACCATAAGTGCTTGAACAAGAGCATTAAAACCTTCATAGCATTAGAGATTAGTCTGAAGGAATCTGATAACAATCTGAATCCTTAAGAAACAAGGCTCCATCATTGACACCTCTATTTCGATTGTTCTCTTGCAACAACGCTCCATGATTGACACCTCTATTTCGATTGTGCCTTACTATGTTTGGACTGACCCTCTGCCAACATTGAAATATGATTTTTCTCAATATATATGATGACAAGCCTCGACCAAGAAATTAATTCTTGCAAAAGCCAAATGACTATCTTTGTTTCTCATGGAGAGGTATGATACCAATTAGATAGTAAATTGTCATGTAGAGGTATGATACCATTTAGATAGTCTTAAATTTATTGTAGTTCATCTTGTACTGTTGGGGAAAGTGCTCCTGTAAATTCATCTGTAAAATGGATGAAGAGATTTGTACAGTTATGAGGGCAATTAACAATAAATGACATGAGAAACCCTATGCTTAAACATAAAACAATTTTATGTATTTCTAATAGCAGTTTTATGTATTTCTAATAGATGTTTGCTTAACACAAAAACAATCAAACAAACAAACAAACAAAAATACAAACTCGAAAGAATATTCAAACTTATTGTTCATTTTGTCTCAATGCAAAGTTGTTATTTATCAATTTCCTAGATGTTGTTATTTGTGCATTATATGATTGCTGGTACTTGTATGTTGTTACTCCACAAGTTGCAGCACTATCAGTTGCAACACTTTGTCCCTATGAATTATTCACAAGTTACAACAACAATAATCCATAATCCATGACTATAACTAATACAAATAGCAGTAAGAAAGTCAGTAGCATAGGAGCATTTCAGAAGTGTAAAGTAATGCTGGTATTAGTTCCTTGACAAAAAATATTTGGTTTGCGCCTTTGGGTTTGGATATATCTCATGTTACATATGTCATATATGTATCTACATGATGTATGTCTAGTTATGTGACACCCCACCATGCTACCAACATGCCACCAGGCCACCAGGCCACCAACATGCCACCAGGCCAAACAAAGACAAGACCACATGGCTTTGTGCATGTATTGGCTCATCTTTCATTGGTTGAAACATGAGCTCATATTTCAGCAGTTGAACTTGATGAGTTGAGCAGTAAAACCTTCATAGCATCATAGCAGTCTGAAGGAATCCGATAACAGAACTTGATGAGTTGAGCATTAAAAACTTCATAGCATCAGAGATAAGTTTGAAGGAATCTAATAACAATCTGAATCCTTCAACAACAAGGCTCCATGATTTATGCCTCTATTTTGATTGTGCCTTAATCTGTTTGGACTGACCCTCTCCCAACATTGAAAGATGGATTTTTCTCAATAGATATGATGACAAGCCTCAACCAAGAAATTAATTATTACAAGAGCCGAATGACTATCTTTGTTTCTCATGGAGAGGTATGATACCAGTTAGATAGTCTTAATTTATTGTAGTTCGTCCTATACTGTTGGGGAAAGTGCTCCTGTAAATTCATTTGTAAAATGGATGAATATATTTGTACAATTATGAGGGAAATTAGCAATAGATGACATGAGAAGTCCTATGCTTAAACATAAAATAGTTTTATGTATTTCTAATAGCAGTTTTATGTATTTCTAACAGTTTTCTACTTAACACAAAACAAAATACAAACTCAAAAGAATATTCAAACTTATTGTTCATTTTGTCTCAATGCAATGTTATTATTTATCAGTTACCTGGATGTTGCTATTTGTGCATTATATGATTGTCAGTACTTGTATGTTGTCACTCCACAAGTTGCAACACTATCAGTTGCAACACTTTGTCCCTCTAAATTATTCACAAGTTACAGCAACAATAATCCATAATCCATGATTGTAACTAATACAAATAGCAATAAGAAAGTCAGTAGCATAGGAGCATTTCAGACTTCAAACATTGATTTATTATTTCTGTATAGCTTGCTTTAATTGTGGCAAGAAATAAACGACTCATGCTTTTAAGGGCTTGTTCAGATTCCCCATTTAATTATGATTACAGTAACCTACCATTTCTTCTATGTTTGGCCTTCTACAACTTTGTCCAATTCAACCAACCTATGACTTTCTATGACTTTCTAATGTTAGTCCTATAGTAAAGTTTAGCATTCTATGTGATGACTCTATCCCAATAGCTCAATTATGTCCCTTACAAAGTACTTCAAAAATTCATATTAGATTTGTAAAGTTAGGGAGTTACCTCAATCATTATATATATCATATTTTATGTTCTTGCTCTAGATGTTTCAGTTGAGCAAGATTGGCTACTATTATTCTTGAACCCATCAAACATTATAGCTTGTTCAGTGCTTCATTCCTCAAAATTTCCATTTCCATTGGTTAGAACAACCAGAGGAAAACTGTCATGACAACAATAGTTATGTTGTTAGATTTAGCCTAACAATATTTGTCACACAAAAAGAAATTACCTAGATGATAATGGAATGTTTGAAGATGAGTATGACAAGTCTGATCTAGTTGTGTCTCTTGTACCTCCACCGCCAACCATATTATTGCCACTCCACTACCACAGCTGGTGGCAGAATATCTTTGCATTTCTCCTTAATAAATACAACATACTACCTCCCACACTAATGCCTATATAAAAGAATCCACAAATGTTTAAGAGTATCAGATAACCACAACATGCAGATACAAACAAATTAATCTTCCAAGAAAGAGGGTGCATCGATTATGTAATCCAACCAAATAATTTTCCAATTCAATAAAATTACAATCAAGAAGAAAAAGGCAAAAGGGAAGAGAGTAGTGTATATTAATGGCTAGAATCCCATTAATTTTAACATTGTTGAACTAACTGCCAATAGTAGCAACATCAATAAATTATTTCTAACAAATCAGGAAAACCTTACCCCACTATCATGGGCAAATTTTTAAAAACAAATGTCTTCTACTAGACATATTAGCATAAAGACCACAAGACATATTAGCATAAGGATCAACCCCCACATATGTAAGTTAAAATGAGTTGCGATATTCAAAAATTGATCATATCACAACAAAATGTAAATAAATCTTGTTAAGATTAATATCAACTATAATTGCTACATTATACCAGGTTTTGTACTATATTAGAATAGATTCTGGGGAATAGAACTTTATCTCGACTTTAACTCCCGCCAAAACTTGCTATTTTGATTTATTTTTCCAGTATCAGATATATTAGGAGACAATATGCTTAATATTATTAATGTTAGGAGACATGCAGATGTATTCGTTAATGTTATTTTAAAATGAAATTTTAAGACATCATGAAAGTAAAAGATCTTAGGAGACATTAACCTCAATCAAGGATCTATGCAGCATAATGTAAAATAAGAAATACATGAACAATAACCATATACCTCACACCACAGGCCTGGATCACCTCAAGAGCTTCATTCCTGTTTGTGACAGGTTTGTGACAGGTGACATACGAATATATTAGGAGACATTAATCTCAATCAAGGATCTATGAAGCATAATGTAAAAGAAGAAATACATGAACAATAACCATATACCTCACACCACGGGCCATCTGAAGAAGTGGATGTCTCACTGCTGAAGCTACTCTGACCATCAATCTCAAGGCGACAATTGTATGAAGATGGTTGCTCGACAAGAAAGTGGACTTCTGAAACATAACTATCAAAAATGTTGAAGGTTGTTGAATATCGATCTCACAGCATCGATTGCAAGAAGAAGAATCGATCATAAATAGAATAACTACTCAGGGCTCTTAGCTCTGTAGCTCGCTGGCTATCTGGCTCTGAAGCACTCTGGCTTATGTCATTGCAGCCCTACAATCTCACTTGATTAAGCGCTCTAGCTTATGGCTCTCTGTAGCTATGCGACTTTGCGGATTTCAAGCGTTGCGCTGCAGATTTCATGCTTCTCTGCGTACTCAGGCTCTCGAGCTGCTCTCCACATAGCCTCTCGGGCTCTCCACCACACTACTCTCACCCTTTGTCATGCAACCTTTAGCCTCCCCCTTCGGCTCTCTGCATCCATTGTGTTTTATAACACATTTAGGACAGGGCTACTTAAGAATCAGAGGTTTGTTTTATTTATAATGGAAGCCATTTGCATAGAAGCATTGGTCATTGCAATAAAACCTTGAAAATATCCTTTTTTTGTTAAACGGAAATACACTGAAAAACTGAAAAATCCGACCAAAACATAAAAGACCGGATCTCAAATTTAATCAAATAGGGCTTATAATTCCCATCGGGTCCGCGCTTATACCCTTGCACATCGGGGGATCATCGATCGTTAATCACCGATATGCCGATTACCGATCTGTCGATCATTCCGATCGTCGATTGCTGATATTGGCAATTGCTAATCGCAAGCACTATGACCCGAGGTCCTGGTCCTAGGCCTTTCACTGACCCGATTTGTCGATCCGACACTCCATCACCGATTCACAAGTGCCTATGTCACCGATCGCTGCCTGAATAGTGCCGATATCAGCCATCGTTTGCCTCTGATTGTGATTTTCCTTTTAAAGGCTTAAAACCCATTTTTAAAGGAAAATGCCTCATTTTCCTAAGGAACAAAGCAACCTTCTTTTCACGATAACTTCATCATCCAGACTCGTATTGGAGTGTCGTTCACATCATTGGAATCATAACGACGAGATCTACGCTCTAGTCCTAGGTCGACATCATTCTGAGCACTTTGATTTTTGAGCATTCATGAGCCTTCTTTGTCCTAGGTGTCTCTCTGGAGCCACCTAGATCAATCCTCCCCATTGAGGAGCTTTTGGTCCTCCAAAAGCATGAAAAATAATCTGCAATTCTCTCTGTACCCTGTCTACATCACAAGCATCCTGAAAAGGTCTTGCTTCCATCTCTTTCACCTTTGTTCTTTGGAGCCTTAAGCAATGAGCCAACACCTGCTACCTCTACAACCTGTAGTACATTGTTTTGCAAATCACATGCTTGAATGATATTACCAACTAATGACCCAATGTCCCACACTTGCCACGAGTTTATCACATACTCGATGGTCAAGTTTACAGCAAGATGGACGTAATATCCCAACTATGACAACAAGGCCAACCTATCATGGTTGCTTCAAAAAGTGATGGAAAACACATCATCACTGCAACACATGATTTACACACATATGACTAAACACTATTGTGTGGACAAGTGATGGAAACATAACATCACTTTCAGTGTTTTAATACAAAACTCAAAACATGACCAAACATCATTGTTGTTGACCACGTGATAGAAACACATCATCACGTTTACATTTTAAAACGTAACAGGTGATTTACAAAATAATGACCATGAAACGACAACATGTCTAGAAACCATTTCTCACTTATCTTTATGAATGGGTCACCTCCTTGAGGTGCTTTTGCTTGTCGAACAACTGCTTTACCTGGTTCACGCACCGACGTTTTGTCTTTAAGGTGCTACTTTGGATGGAGCTTCGAACAAGTGGCTCTTTGATGGCCATTTCTTTCACAATGACTATAGTAGGCTTTATTCCTCCATATCTGCTTAACCTGTTTCTTTTCATGCTGTTAAGAGGTTCTTTCACACCTCATGAGTGCTACCATTCTTTTCCAACACTTAGAAAAGGTATGGTTAGGTAAAACACAAAAGGTACATGTTTTTTGATGCCTTGATCTTCGTTCATTATTAACAACATGATCATACTCAAAATGAACATTCGAAGATCAAAAATGGTTATACCTTCCTTTGCTGTTTCTGATGTCATTATGGTGATGAGAGCTTGCCTCAGCTCTCTCCCTATAATGGAGACTTCCATGGGATGATGGGGATGTTTTCCTATCATTCTCTTTCCTCGACAACATCTTGGACGAATATGACACCTTTGAGCACTCTCCTTTAGTGCATCTCGAGCCTGAAAAACGATGTTCATGCACAACCTCCAAAGGTTGAGTGATGCCTTGGTTATTAGCACCAAGTTCTTCTTTCTTGTGCCTCATCCTTGTAAGGAGCCACATGTTTGTCCTTGTAATTGGGATCTCCAAATCTCCAACAGACATCAACATCTTTTACCTTCTCTTTTGATTTAGAAAGAATTGATGAGGGCTACTCATCATCCATCATTGGTGGTTCGCTAATTGTCTCAACGCATTCCCCAACTTCCTTTCTCACATACCCAAGTCCTGCCTAACAGGGTAATTCCTCTACTTTGATGGGGTTGACAATTCCTTGGCCATTAATGCCTAAGCCTTTTCCTTCATGCCCCATTCTCTTCAACAGTTTGGAGCCAATTCCTATGGTGTGATTTTCAAACATAGCGAAATCATTATCAGGAAACATACATGAAGATGGAGAACTACTTTTTACCTCACATGGGTCTCGCTGCAGCTTTTCCAAGGCCTTGTCCTTTGCTTGCAGCTATCGTAACAAACTTTATTTTTCCTTTTTCTCTTCATGTAGGCACATCTTCAATTCATCATTCTCTATTTGGAGATTATGTTTATTTCACTTTAGTTCTTCCATGGCATCTTCTATGGCTTGCAACTAAAGCTGCAATCACTCCTTTTCCTCTGTCTCTGTCTATAGAGTTTCATACATAATTTCGACTCTCTTGGAAATGTCAAGCATGGTCCCGTACATCACTCTTTCATCCTCTGTCATTATTCACACTGCAATTCACATCAATGCAAAGACCACTCTGATACCACTTGATCCAGGTCTGGGTGTGAAGAAGGACCTTTCCAAGAACTTTTACTTTCGTGATGTGTTAAAATTGCATTTTAAACGAACATTAACGAATACATCTGCATGTGGAAAATAAGAGAAATATAAAAATCATTAACACATCAAACAAAAATCATTGATAATGGAGTTCGTCTAGGAGGGACTACGTCTTCGGGCCCCAGTGTCAAGATGGTGTAGGCTGCTGCATTAAGTGTTGTCAATAATGGTGATGTACACAAGAGATGATGTCGCGGTCATACAAGGAACAATGCCCTCACACAGGAATGGCTCTAAGATATATTCCACAACCGAAATTCTCAATCAAAACTCCTATCAGTATGACACAAAAATGCATGATGAACATCCCACGAACATGGCACAAAAGGGATGTCAAAACAAAACACATGCATGACAACAACAAGAGTATCCCAGCAACATACAACAAGGGATATCAAAGCATAAGATAAAGAGTTATGATAGCAAGTAGATCATATAAAAGATTCCGCATAACATGAACTAGATCCTGCATCAATCTCAATCAAGGATCCATGCAGCATAATGTAAAAGAAGAAGTACATGAACAATAACCATATACCTCACACCACAGGCCATATGAAGAAGTGGATGTCTCACTACTGAAGCTGCTCAGAGCATCGATCTCAAGGTGACGATCGTATGAAGATGGCTACTCACACAAGAAAGTGGACTTCTGAAACATAGCTATCAAAAATGTTGAAGCTTGCTGAATATCAATTTCACAGCATCGATTGCAAGAAGAAGAATCGATCAAAGAAGAAGAATCGATCATAAAGAGAATAACTGCTTTAGACTCTCGGCTTTGTAGCTTGGGCTATCTAGCTCTATAGCACTCTGGCTTATGTCACTGTAGCCCTACGATCCTACTCGATAAAGTGCTCTGGCTCATGGCTCTATGTAGCTCTGCAGCTCTGCAGATTTCAAGCACTGCTCTGCGGATTTCATGCTTCTCTCCATACTCAAGCTCTTGAGCCTCTCTCCACATAGCCTCTTGGGCTCTCTGCCACACTGCTCGCCTCTATAATGCAGCCTTTAGCCTCCCCCTTCAGCTCTCTGTATCCATCGTGTTTTATAACACGTTTGGGATAGGGCCACTTAAGAATTGGAAGTTTGTTTTGTTTATAATGGAAGTCGTTTGCATAGAAGCATCGGTCATTGCAACAAAACCTTAAAAATAGTCTTTTTTCTATTAAACATAAATACACTGAAAAACTAAAAAATTTGACCAAAACATAAAAGACCAGATCTCAAATTTTATCAAATCGGGCTTATAATTCCCATCGGGTTTGCACTTATAGCCCTGTGTAGTGAGGGATCGCCGATTCACCAATAGGTCGATCTCTAATCTGTCGATCATTTCGATCGTCGATCACCAATATTGGCAATCGCTAATTGCAATCACTATGTCCCAGGGTGTTGGTCCTAGGCCTTTCACCGACCCGATCCGAAACTCCATCACTGATTCACAAGCACCGATATCGTCGATCACTACCTGAATAGCATCGATATCGGCCATTGCTTGCCTCCGATTGCGATTTTCCTTTTAAGGGCTTAATACCCATTTTTAAAGGAAAATGCCTTAGTTTCGTAAGGAACAAAGCAACCTTCTTTTCACGACAACTTCATCATCTAGACTCAGATTGAAGTGTCGTTCGCCATTAGAATCAGGGTGATGAGATCTATGCTCTGGTCTCGGGTTGACATCATTCTGAGCACTTTGATTTTTGAGCATTCATGAGCCTTCTTTGTCCTAGGTGTCTCTCTGGAGCCACCTGGATCATGAGGTGAAGTATGATGGAGAATGCCTTCTAAAGGAAGAACGTCCTAATTTATTGCAGTAGAAAGAGTTCATAAATGAAATTCTATTCGGTGTAAGACAGTCAGATGAAGTTGATATAGACTAGCAGTCTATTGAAAATTCTATAGTGGTATTACAAGAAGGTAAACAATGGATTTGTTTAATGAAATTGATGAAAGAACTTTGCAATATGATAGTGCGGAAAACAGGATAATTCAGGATGATTTCCAAGAAAAAGATGAAGCTAAGAATGGAAGTTGTGATGAACTGCTGGAGAGATTTCACATGGAAATAAAATTCTTGGAAAGATTTCTCAAGGAACCTGAAGGAGAAATGAAGCTTTTAGAACCTGATAAAGAAAAGGATATGGTTATTATGCATTATAAGAATGAAATGTATCAAACGTTTATAGAGTTAAGTAAATGTTTAGACTCTTCAGTTAATGATGTGACTATAGGTACGGAGGACAACATTAATAAGTATGATGTTGAAATCATAGAAATTGAGCAGAGATTATTTGAAGGTGAGATGGAAGATTACGAGCAACAAGGAAGTTATGTCCTTAGAGACACGCGGGAGACAGAAGTATTAATCCAATAGGATAAAGATGGAAGGAACAAACAATTTAAAAGAGATGATTAGCAACATGAGAGCGAATTTGAGTGAGGTATTAAATTGCAGGAGTATAGCAAATGGCAACAGAATGAAGAACAAGAGATTAGTCTGGTGGTACAAAGGAAGACATATAAAGACCGAAGATACAGATGGAGAATGAAGAAAAGGGTCAAGTGGAAGCTATTGCAACAGAGGTGGAATGGAAAGCTGATGAATGAGTTCAGGGAACTTGAACAAATTCATATTGATTTGTTACATAAGGAGAGACTCAAAGGAATGGAGTCCTTGCAAGGAGGATCTGCTGAAATCCAGAAGATCTATGATGGAAGATTGGTGCCTGAAGCATCAAAAGAGGACAAAAGGTATTGTATTTTTAAAATTGATGACTGTTGTGTGTTTGCAGGTAATGTAAACTTGAGGAAAAACAAACAGTTATTGGAAACTATTAAATCAACACGTGAAAAGATGACTACCCACAGTCATATGAAGAATAAGGAGAAAAGTTTCGGTCAAGTGAAGGAAGATGTCTAGTTAGATGACATCCAAAGGATAAGTCAAAAGGAGGACGGCAAAGGAATTATTGAGATCAAAGAAGTGTTTGGAAAGGAAGAGATCCATTTATACAAATATGGAACAAAGATTTTTCTCAGGAAAGCTAATGAAGCTAATATAAAGCAAATGGAGAATCTTATGGTGTGTTTAGGAAGTGGGAGTCAACCGGAAGGATTGATGATGAAATTATTTGAGGAGACCTTACTATCTCATAGTTTTGAAACTAATATTTTGTGTGTAAATGGAGGATACACTGAAGTAAGGAAACTGTTTAAGGTTATCATAAGGGGAAGGAAAAGCAAAGATACGATTTTTCAGAAGTTAGAGGAAGGAAATTCACATAATCTTGTGATGTAGAGGAAAGAGCAGCTATTAAACATAGCTATAGTGAATTATATAGATATTAGACAACTATTGAGGACTGAGGCCAAAGGAGAACAGATACTGAAGGTTGATATAGAAGACTTTGTAGATGTTAAACAATTATTGAATATTATTGACCTTGAAGAAATCCAGAGTAAAGAAGGACTAAATACAGATGTTGTAGACAATGAAGTTAGTAAAGATCGCGCAGAGCATTTGGGAGAAATTCCAAATGAGGTTGCATATTTGTGGCTTGAGTCAAGTCTTTTGGAGAAGAGGCAAGAAAACAAAAGAATAAATGATCAGACTGCACAACCAGAACTGAATGAGAAAGAAGTTGTCATGGATGACAAATATGGAAAATAAGTTGTTAGAAATGTTGGCATAATGAAGAAACAAGGTAAAGCATTTGTGTTTAATGAATTTATTGATTCTGGTGAAGATTTATATGTAGGAACAAGGCAATGTGAAGTCAATTTGAAACAATGAGTTGATTCTAAAGATCAAATCTAAGTAAGGAAGGGTGAGATTAGAATGTCTCAGAAAGATGGACTAATGTTGAATTTGCAGTATGGAATTGTTGAACTGGAAATGAGTTCAAGAGATGATAGTAATAGGATTACTATTGTACCACAAAAAGTTATTGTTGAATAAGAGGCTGAAGGTGGCATTTTAGAATCATACAAATATGATGCCATGATCATTAAGGGTGTAGAAATTAAGTTACTAGAAGAAGAGGTATTCCAAGTAGCTAAGCAAGCAGGAAGAATTCTTAGTTTTCAGGAAATTTGTGGAATTGCAAGTATACTGGAAATTGAAGTAAGAAGTGATGAAGCCATGAATGAGAAACCAGAAGAAGGAACTGAAATTGTTGCAGGGGATCATTGGAGAAGGTATTGGCATAGGGATTATGATGTTCTTATGCAAGAACACATCCAGTTGCAAGAGAATAGTATTTATCATATGAGAAGTGAAGTGGACAAAGAAATTGATGAGTTGTGGTGACTCATACAACAACATTCCAATAAAATAAGTAGAGGACAAAAGAAGATAGGAAGATTGGCTTGAAAGATGGTACAGGTGAAGGTAATGGTAAATTTCAAATTAAGGTGTGGAAGCTTGGCATAAATTGTGATAATGAGCAAAAAGTAGTAAGATATATGAAAAAAACAGTAGCAGATAGTGAGAGCATAGCTAGTGGAGCACTACAACATAAAGTATGGAGACCTAGAGAACAACAACCGACAACATCAGTAACCAAGGACAAACTACTAAACAAAGTATGGGATCCAAGAGGACACATATCAAAAGCACATGATCAGGAGATCATGATTATTTTTAACCTTGGGAGTTTGATGTAGGAGCATCTAGGCTTGGCCAGCAATGTGATGGTGTGATCACATGTTATGGCGAATGAGAGTTTGGAGGACGAATTGGTTATTTAAATTTATTAATTGCAAAGTATGTAAGTACTTAATTGTTTCCTAATTCTGAACAGAATTGTGCATAAGTGGCAAGTGATCCTCCCTGCGTGGAGATCAATCCAAGTAGTTAGATTGATTAGTTAGGGAAGGATTTGATTTCTAAATATATTGATAACTCCTTCATTTGTGGAAGGAGATTATTAGATAGGACGTATATGTATTTTCCTTTCTTTTCTGAAAAGAGGATTCAAGAGGATTCAAGATGGGATTGTAAGCATATGGGCAGAGTAGGGAAAATAGAGGCTCAAGATATAATTATGTGTTTATGTTTATATATAGAGAGTTGATTTTGAGTGTGGAATTGTGTATTTATTCCATTTTTGAGTTATATTCTATATATATGTGTAGGTAGCTAAAATCCCATTTACAGGCATGTTAATCGACCATCGACCACTGTAGGATCGATGGTGATCCATTGATTAAATGAATTATTGTTACCTTTAACTATTATGGAGTGATGTCATGTATAAACAGAATTTGGTGTCAAAACTGTGTTTTAATGCAAAAAAAACATCGAAGGCGAGTGACATTAAGTTAAGGAGGAAACAAATGAGAAGTCACAGGATTCGTTGGATCAATATGATCAATGGACAGGATCATATTGCGGAGACAGAGGAATTGATATCACATCGGCAGATTAATACAAAAAGGTGGTATTTAGGGCAAGGAAAAAGCGGTAAGTGGTAATGTTGAGTGACCGCCCAATTCCACTGACTGAGCGACACATAGTAGTGAGGAGAGAGAGAAAACTGCTTTTTCGGGCAGGTATTCTCCATGTTACTTTTCCACCCGAAAGAATTATGGACCGTCAGATCCACTAAGCATAGATCAACAGTGGAGGACTATCTAGCAAGTCTATTGATCAGGACGAAGAATAGTCGTTGAATCAGGAACCAGATCGACGGTCAAGATTTGATCAGTGATTGCATTGCGAAAGGTTAAGTGACAGTGGGATGTGGAATGCCGATATGCCGATGGGCCAATAAGAGATATCGTCGATAAGTCGATATATCCATCCTAAGCATTTGTGGTCGGATTTCTTTGCATTTTTGTGTATTTTGATATTGTGTATCCGCAATAAATACGATAGCGATATTGCGATAAACCAATGGCAAAGGGGCAATGAGCAAACCCGAGGGATTTATAGATGCAGGTGAACTAGTTTTGAAGTCCGGCCTTAAGGTTTAAGGTGGGTTTTTCGTGTATTCCCGTGTATTTCAATAAATTGGCATGGTCCTAGGTTTTTAAAGAAAAAGCCATATAGATTAACGATTTCGATAATATTTTGAGGGTGTAAACCATAGGCCCACGACTAATAAATAGTTAACAAAGGTGTTTATTGCCCTTAGGGCGATTTTAACCCCATCATTTTAGCATTAGGTTTTTCCGATATCATTTTATTTGTTCAAGTCTGGCTCCCGCCCTCAAGGCAGAGACTTGCTGCCATGCAGCTTCACTTGTTAAGTAAAAAATTGTCGGTTTCAATATATCATTTTTCTTTTGTAAGCCATATGTAAAAGTCAACCCGATATTGATAATATCTCATCACTTTTTTAAATTTATAAGGTAAGTCATTGTTAAATACAGGCATCAAAATATTTATTAATGATATATTTTATATTATTAAAATTAAATGATAATTTTAATTTTATTTATTATTATTAATTATAAAAGAGAATTAAAATATATTTTAAATATATATGCATTTAAAAAAATATGTAATTAGATTTTTAGTCGCTGAAATTTTATTATGAATATTTTTATTTTAAATATAAAAAATTTCGTCTAGTCTTATTAGTATAACCAGTTGAGGATGGGTTTCTTTAGCAAGGTGACTGGGGATCAAACCTCATATGTTAGTTGTGCCTATGCTAGGGGGAAGAGACATGCTAAAAATTCAACTGGAAGATCACAGACAACTTGACAAACAAAAAAATAAAACTATTTTCTAATACCATAATTTATCAATATTACATGTAAAAAAATAAAGCTTTTAAAGATTCCTCACTTTCCAATTAGAAACTTTCAAGAAACTTACTCACCCTTCCACCCTCTATTATACTCAAAAATCCATCACCAATTCTCAACTACAGCTCAAAACTCTATTCCCCAATTCTCGACTAGACTTCAATCACCATAAGGTTCTAAAGGATTCCTCAACTTCCAATTAGAAATTTTCAAGAAGCATACTCACCCTTCCACCCTCTATTATACTCAAAAATCCATCACCAATTCTCAACTACATTTCAAAACTCCATCCCCCAATTCTCAACTACGACTTCTGTTGGCATTATGATATAGGTGTTGTCCTTGATGGAAACTCACTCAGAGGTATGATACAGGTGTTTTCCTTGATGGCAACTCATTCAGGTGACAAATCATAGTGCAACAAGTATAGAGAGAGGTATACGCAAGTTAACCCTAATGAAAGTGTGTATACACGTGGGTTAGTAGAACAAAAGGCACATATACGTACACACACAGGTTCACAGAAGGAAAGGCGTGTACATGTTGGAAAACTAAGTTTTGGTCCGTGGTATTTGGTCTGTGGTATTTGGTCCATGGTATTTGATCTGAAGTGTTGACCCCAGGTATTGGGTCCAAGGTATTGGTTCTACATGGTTTTGGACCATGGTATTGAGAAAGGCCTAAACCTATATAAGGAGAAGATCATTAGGCCAAGAAGGGTGCAAGTGATGAATATCTAATCAAGGTGAGATCTAGTATGTTGATTATGAGTTTGTAATGCTTTTCTCAAGCTGAACCAAGGAGGCTCCTATGCGGTTGATAAAAGGTTGATGGATCGGGATCTTGAAGAATAAAATGTATTACCATTATATGGTATGATCATGAATAGATCTGAATTCTAGTGCATGTTTTATCCTTTATATCTTATGGTCTGGGTATATCTAAAGTTGGAAATTGTAGTGAAGGTATAAGTAATATTTTTAGATCTGTACACAGGTTCTCTCTGGTGCAAGAGCGTATACACGTTGGTTTGACACAGTCAAGTAGCGTATATATTATGAGATTTGATATTTCAGGTTGCTGTTGGTTCTAGTGTTTGTTGCAGAGTTCTGGGCTCTGGTCTGTGTTCTGGTGACTATGTTTTGATGACAAGGTTTCAGTGATTCAGTTGTTGGGTGATTTAGAGTTAGTGATTGTATTGTAGTAGTGATTGCTTTGTATCTATGGATCCAGTCTGAAAATTTATGAAACGTGGTCCCTGGAAGAAAAGAGAAGGTTGTAGTCTTCTGTAGGTCAGCACCTATGTACTAGTACATCCACTAGTACAAAAGCTAGGGGGTTGTATCTCCCTTCCAGGAGAAGCTGGAGAATGAGAGAAGGTAGCCTTCTACAGGTAGAAGCCTGCGTACTGGTATAAGATTGCACCAATACAAAAATATTGTAAAAAGAAGTTTATTATTAAAAGAAGATAGAGACGAATTGCAGCGGGTGGTTTTCACCCACATTGGGTTTCCACCTTATATCATGGTGTTCATGTGTGCTTCTTATGTGTGATGATTTGTTCTATTTTACTGCACCTGTTTACTGTTCATATGATTAATAGTGTTCTGATGCACTCATTGAAGATCAACTAACTGAATCATAAGTTTACTGGATATACACTAGTTTCATTAAACACAGTTGCGTATATACACGGGTATCCTTAACTAAAGTAGCGTATATGAATCTGAGTATGAAAATGAAAAAGTGTTTGATTTGATAATACTGATTCACCCCCCCCCCCCCCCTCACTATATTATTTCCAAAAATTGGGATCAAAGCAGGTTCTTTAGAAAAAGCTTGATCGCTTGAAGGAAGATCCATTAGGATGAGTAATCACGAAAGAGAGAGATCCATTAGACCACCAACCTTTGATGGGAGCAATTTTGTCTACTGGAAGATAAGAACCACACCACATCTACAATCACTTGGGACAGATGTTTGGGGAATCATGGAAGGAGGATGTACATATCCATCAACAACTCCTACAGATACAACAGAAAGAAAGCAATATGAACTCAATGTTAAAGCTGTTACTATCTTATTGGGAAGTTTGTCACAATCAGAATTTGTCAAGGTCATGCAGTTCAAATCAGCCAAAGAAATATGGGACAAAATCATTCTAAGCTACAAAGGAGATGATCAGGTAAAACGTGCTAAGCTTCAAACTCTCAGAATACGGTATGAAAATCTTAAGATGCATAGTAATGAAAGCATATCTAATTACTTCCTGCCTGTAGATGAGTTTGTCAATTGTATGAGAAATCTGGGTGAAGAAATTAAGGAAGTAGTCTTAGTTGAAAAAGTTTTGAGATCCTTGTCTGCTAAATTTGAATCCAAACTGTCTGCCATAGAAGAAAAGGAGGATCTGTAGAAAATCACTATGACATAGCTACATGGAATCTTAACTGCTTTTGAGATGAGAAAAGGAGGACCATTAGATATGAGAGAAGCCGCATTTGAAGTATCAGCAAATGGAAAAGAAAAACTCAATGAATCAGGATACATTTCAAAAGAAGAAGATGAGGTAAATTTTGTCAAGAATCTTGAACAGGGATGTGGAAGGTTCAAAGGTAAGCTACCTTTCAAATGATTTTCATGTGGTAGAGTTGGTCACTACACTGCTAGATGCCCTCATAACAAAGGAAAGATGTCTGAAAAAAGAAATAGAAGTTATTATACTCATGATAAAAGTAATGACTCATCCAATAGTGATGAAGACATCAGACTTCTCATGGCATATGAAAATAAGGAAGTAGAAACAGAAGAAGTTACCAGATTAAAAGAACAGTTGGAGACAGTAACCAGAGTAAGGGAGCAACTACAGGATGTAGTAAAATATCAGAGCATAACAATTCAGAAACTTGAATCTAAGATCCTCTCTCTAAAAGAAGATCTTAAAGAATCAAAGAAGTAGAATAAAGAAGCTCTTGAAGAACAAGAACATGAAGTGCTCGAATTAAGGCAACAAGTGGAAGAAGGAAGAAAAGTTGAAGAAAACATAAGGAAGCAATATCTGGAAAAGGAAGAACAACATCAAGTTGAGGTAAATATCTTAAAAGCTAAATTTGAAGAAAAGGATAAACTATTATGATTTCAAGACAATACTAAGATTTTAGATGCTATTCTTAGTAGTTAAAGATCCCCTGCTATCAAAACTGGTCTTGGTTTTTATGAAACTGTCGAACGTGAATCTAGCTCGTAAGGTGAGGAAAGGAATTCTAATGCAAAATCTAAAATGATCAATGAAGAGATAAGTGGTCAACCCCAACAACAACGAAGGAAAGAAATTCTTGAAAGAAGATATTTTCCTCCTAACTATGGAAATGATAATCGGTTATTTCCACAAACGAATAATGTTGAATGTTATGTATGTCATAACTTTGGACATATTGCAACTAGATGCAGAAGCAAAATGGGTCAAGGCCATCACATAGAAATATCATCACGATCCAAGTACTTCAAGGGATATTGCTTTGCTTGCAATATGTTTGGTTACAAAGCCATTGACTGCTATAGAAGGAATATGAAACATGTAAGATGTTATGCATGTAACAAGTTTGGACGTAAATCAAGGGAATGCATGAGAAAAATTCGAACTCCAAAGCAAGAGGATCATACATCATCACAATTCCAAGTATTGAAAAAGACAGAATTAGGGAAAGAAGGATGCGACATAACTCAGTTATCTGACATAACAGACATAGAGGAAACTGAAAGTGTAGACCTTCAGTATTCCAATTTGCACACGGAGCTATTATGAAGACAAGTCATGTATATACGCGAGTTAGACACTGCACAATCGCGTATATGATGTTATGAAGAAAAGCAACAGTACAAAAGACTCATATGGTTCAGTCACTATTTGATGATGGCATGGCACAGGTTCAGGGAGAGCATATACTTCAAATAATGCATTGTTGGCATTTTGGTTAGAAGTCTTTGGTGATGATGCTTATGTAGCTAAATGATACATCTTGCTACTTATTGTTGGTTGGTAAAAAGAATGGTATTATAAGTTACAGGTTTGGATGTTGATAACATATGCTTATGGTGTATATCATATCATGTATGATAGTTGCTATCATGGTCTTGTTTAGGTCCTTGGTCTTTGTGAGTCATATGATGTATTTTGTTACCCCACTATGCATGGGATGGATGATGTAATGTTTCTTGTTTTTGAGTCATGTATAAACATTTGGTATATCCCCACTTTGTTGGGTGGATGAGTCAAAAATGGTGTATTCCCACTTGGTTGGGAGATTGATGTATGTATAGAGTCATGTTATGATTTTACTAACCTTGCATGTGCTCAGCAGGAGCATGGACGGATTGGTACATCTTGGCATATACAAAGGAGGAGCTCAATCAGAGATTTCAACAGGTACTTAGGGGGAGTATGGACAGCAGAAGGTATACCAAGGGAGAGAACATCTTGGTCTACCCTTTGCCATTGATGTTAAAGGGGGAGAGTGACGTGGTGTGGTGGTTGCCATCAAGTCTAAAGGGGGAGTTTGTTGGCATTATGATACAGGTGTTGTCCTTGATGGCAACTCACTCAGAGGCATGATACAGGTGTTTTCCTTGATGGCAACTCACTCAGGTGATAGATCATAGTGCAACAGGTCAAGAGAGAGGTATACGCATGTTAACCTTGATGAAAGTGCATATACACGCAGGTTAGCAGAACAAAAGGCGTGTATACGTACACAAGTAGGTTCACAGAAGGAAAGGCATGTACATGTTGGAAAACTAAGTTTTGGTCCGTGGTATTTGGTCCGTGGTATTTAGTACATGGTATTTGGTCTAAAGTGTTGACCCCGGGTATTGGGTCCAAGGTATTAGTTCTACATGGTTTTGGACCATGGTATTGAGAAATGCCTAAACCTATATAAGGAGAAGATCATTAGGCCAAGAAGGGTGTAAGTGATGAATATCTGATCAAGGGTGAGATCTAGTATGCTAGTTATGAGTTTGTAATGCTTTGCTCAAGCTGAACCAAGGAGGCTCCTATGCTGTTGATAAAAGATTGATGGATCGAGATCTTGAAGACTAAAATGTATTATCATTATATGGTATGATCATGAATATATTTGAATTCTGACACATGTTTTATCCTTTATATCTTATGGTCTGGGTATATCTGAAGTTGGAAATCGTAGTGAAGGTATAAGTAATATTTTTAGATCTATACTCAGGTTCTCTTCGGTGCAAGAGCGTATACATGCTAGTTTAACACAGTCAAGTAGCATATACATTATGAGATTTGATATTTTAGGTTGCTATTGGTTCTAGTGGTTGTTGCAGAGTTCTGGGCTCTGGTTTGTGTTCTGGTGACTATGTTTTGATGACAGGGTTTCAGTGATTCAGTTGTTGGGTGATTTAGAGTTAATGATTGTATTGTAGTAGTGATTTCTTTGTATCTATGGATCAAGTTTGAAAATTTATGAAACGTGGTCCCTGGAAGAAAAGATAAGGTCGTAGCCTTCTGTAGGTCAGCACCTATGTACTAGTACATCCACTAGTACAAAAGCTAGGGGGTTGTATCTCCCTTCCAGGAGAAGCTAGAGAATGAGAGAAGGTTGTAGCCTTCTGCAAGTAGAAGCCTGCATACTGGTATAAGACTACACCAATACAGAAATATTGTAAAAAGAAGTTTCTAATTAAAAGAAGATATAGACGAATTGCAGCAGGTGGGTTTCACCCATATTGGGTTTCCACCTTATATCATGGTGTTTATGTGTGCTTCCTATGTGTGATGATCTGTTCTGTTTTACTGCACTTGTTTACTATTCATATGATTAATAATGTTCTGATGCACTCATTGAAGATCAACTAACTGAATCATAAGTTTACTAGATATACGCTAGTTTCATTAAACACAGTTGCGTATATATGCAGGTATCCTAAACTAAAGTAGCGTATATGAATCTGAGTATGAAAATGAAAAAGTGTTTGATTTGATAATACTGATTCACCCCCCCCCCTTCCCCTATCAGCATTATTTCCAACAACTTCAATCGCCATCAAGGTTGTGGTAGAGGATTGGTTTTCCCAAGATCACATATTTTGGCTCTTCAAATCAAGATCTTCTCCTTTATTATGATTAATTACTGGACATATTTATTCATGCTCTTTTCATTTTACAGAACTAGCTTTGATGGTTTGAACAATGATTAATCACAGGGAAGACCTTTTGTTCCACATCTTTTAATTTTACTGCTTCGTGATCAAGTAATGTTAACTATGCATTATTTGGTAAATCAAAAATTAATTTTTGAATTTTCAGTAAATGTTGTTTCTAATTTTCGATTGGCTGAGGAAGCTCTGATGGGACATAATTCCCTTGTGTAAAGCATTTTGTTTTCATTTTTTTCCAAATTCATGACAATTTATTTTAAAATTAAAATAAAAGTAATTTTTTGAGTGGTCATTGTGTTGGTGAGAACTCTAACTCTGTCACTATTATGTTAACGCTTTGCTCAATGATGCAAGAATTGATGTGGTTGTAGGACATTGTTATGATAGTGCTTTGTTCAATGATGCGAGAATTGATGCGGTTATAGGTTGCCTACTTAGACTTGGGGGGAGGAGGGGCTGAAAAAATGTTGAATTAATATTATTATATTTCCTTGTGTGAGGGATAGAGTAATGTGTGGGAGAGATGGGGTCCTTTGCATAGAGAGTGTTTTGGTATAGATAAACGATGCGTTAATTGGTACAATTTTGTTGTGTGTAACATTTGTTGTGCAAAGGATGGAGTATCTATGGGAGAACCAAGATATTTTTCATAGACGATGGTGCTAAATAAACTATGTGATGAATATGTGGAAGGCTTTGTATTTTTTAATTATTATTTATGATTTTTTTTAAACTATGGAAGTAGTTGTACGAAGATGGTTATGTGAAGCTAATTGTTGATGTGGTTCCAGGACACTGTTATGTTACTGTTTTATTCAATGATGTGAGAATTCATGCAGTTGCAGGTTGTTTGCATAGGCCTTGGTGGGTTGGGGCTGAACAAATGTTGAGTTAATATTATTATGTTTGCTTGTGTGAAGTACAAAGTATGTCTGGGAGAGTTGAGGTCCTTTGCATAATGAGTATTGGGAATCCACACTGGTGCATAACCTCTATAGGGAATCCACACTTTTGCAATGAAAGACATATGCAAGTTTAAGAACTAAAATGATTATGAATTAAAATATTGATTTGCATAACATAAATAGAAATACAAATCTGTCTAATTAGCTAGAATCTAACTAAGAAATAAATGAATTTGTAACACAAACTAGGTAGAGGGCCCTACCTACTAACTTGCACTAAAAGGAAAGCTATAGTATAAGTACTATGCTTTGAAATAAAACTTAGAATAACATCATTTATATTAAAAGACGAATGCACGAGTTCACATTAAAATTATAACTTGGATAGTTTGCAAAGACCCAACATTGATCCACATATGCATAGTCATCAAACTACAATATACACCAACATTTGGCCTTCAAATTGGTCCATTTGAACAACACTGCAATACATACATTAATTGCTTCCTTGACCAATCCTTCAATATTACAAACATTGACCTTTGACCTTTACTTTTTATAGAGGTTATATAATATGGGGGGGGGTCGTATTAAACCATGAATAGCTCCCAAGGATGCACAAACTTGTTAATTTTTTACATCCCAAAAAAAAGAGTAGTGCATAATGCCATTGATAAATACAAGTCTCAGTGACATGCGTAATTGTTTATATGTTGACATAGGATATTTTCATGGCATGGCATGCATGCAAAATATCAATGCCACTTTACAAAACCTCAAAGTTGATTAAATATTCAATTGTTACTATGTTGTATGCATTTCCACCTCGTGTTTGACTAGAGCATTGACCATGAGTTGGTGCCTTCCTTGTTTAACCTAGAAGCCATCTCAAGCCACTAGCACTGATCCATCTCAAGCCACCTAGCAAAAAAAATCATGTGGAATATTTCACCCTGGGGGTGCATAGATATGACAACTAATGATTTGGGTTACTAGATCTTTACTAGGGTTATAATATTTGATACTCACATTAGAAAAAGAAATATCTAAGTCAAATAACTCATTAAAAATAAAGGAAAAACATTGAATTTAACCACATCACACCTCATTAGCATGTGATGACCATAATACAATTGATTGTGATAAAAGGGGAATGATAATAGACTATAAGAAGGAGTGGAAAGGGAAAATCTGACACTTCTTATAGTAGTAAAGGCCTTAAAATGAAGGCACAACGTCTCCCCCACACTTGAGACTTTGCAATTCCTCATGCAATCTTGGGTGAATAGCCAATTCTAGATGCAAAAAGGTTCCTCAAAATGTACTGAAACTATGTTGCCAACACCTAGCTTAATTATCATAATATGAGGGTATATTTCACATATCTCATCTTACTTGTCTCTTCAATCTAGCTTACTACCTTTATAATACTTGTAAACCTAATTTACATTCCAGATCTATGGGTTATGGAACACTACACATAACAAGTGAAAATCCTAATCAAATCATAATAGGACAAAACCATTTTATAGTGTGAAACCAAGGATGATAAAACCCACGCAAAACAATGATAGTTATTAGTTCAATAAAGTTACAACTTCTAGGCAAGTTGGTCACCATTGAAATGCCCATGGATCAAACTTATAACACCAGGAAAAACAATTCATAAGCCATTTGATTCACCAGTTAGTCATCTACAACATTGTATAATATCGTTGCAACTCTCAACCCTACTTCTCTTATGGCCTTGGTGTCCCACTAAGTATTTATCTCTTTATAGTTTCCTCCAATTTCACTTCCTCACATGCTCCTTATTTATGCCAACCAAGAACCACTTTTCTTATTATACCTACTCAAGTCAATGCAATGAATCTTCTATTAAATGAAATCCAACCATTGGATTGCAAACATGTATAATTAGTATATGTTTGATTAAGGGATAACAAAAAAATACACCTATTTGATACTCTCATCACTCTTGTTATCTTTTACAAATGTGAAATTTCGAGATGAAGTATCTCTAGAGAATATTGAAGAAGGATACATCAAATACAAAAGAATTTTATAACTTATAATCTTATTATTAGAAGTGTACACCCTATCCTATCCTCCTTATAGAAGCAATCCTATCCTTCATTCAATGTGTGGCCTAATATGCTTGACCTGATTATTTGAGGCCAGTAACATTTCTTAAGATTCACTACCAATTTTATAAACAAGTATTTAACTTCTAACAAATCAATCCTTTGATTTCATTGAATCAACAAATTCATAATGTCAACATGTTACATGATACAATGGTTCTCCAGTTCATTGATCTTAGAGTAGGATTGCAAAAGAGTCTTCCTCTTAAAATGAATTAGCTCTTTGCAACTTCTTAAGATTCTTTTGGATTCATTGATATCATTTTTTTCCATTTTGTGATGATTTCATATTCAATAGAGATAACCTCAATCCCTAATAAGGAAACCCTTTTTATTATGGATTCTAAAGGGAAGCTTTTTTGGGATCTGTAGAGGATGAAAGGAATTAAACAAGGTTAAGGAATACAAACATATATACTTCCATGAAATTTCATTAAAAATTTTAATAGTTCCTGAACCTAAGGAAGAATTCCAAATAGAACCAAACTAAAGATAGACATAACTATTTGAATACAATACATAGTAAGAGTTACCGTAAACTAGAGAAGCCTCAAGATGAACATGTGTCTCGTTCTATGAATTTTCCCATGAATTTTTCAAGGTAACCTTCCCCAACTATTTCCTAACAATTATAAGCTTAAGAAGATACAAAATAAAGGATGGAAAAACTAGAAGGGTTGAAAAATAAAGAGATCCCGTAAATGAAAATAAGTGACTCGGAGAAGGGAAGGAGCTAGCCTAATATGGCTAGACTCCTTCACTTAAAATTTATCAAACCAATCAGGATTTGCCTAACCCAAAAGGAAAAATTATAAGTTTATAAGAAGGAATAGAGAGTGAAGAATCATAAAATGGAGACATACATTTTACAAGTTGGTCTTGATTCCCAAAAAGATAGAAAATTCCCCTTAGACCAAATCTTTGCATATGTGGTTATGCCCTAATCTTTCATATACAATGTTGACAGGAGGTCCATGAGAATTAACAGGCATAGCAACATTGTTATCCCCACCAAAACTAGGATATGTTACTACCCAATTCTAATACCTACACACTCCATTATCCCATTGATGAAACACATAATATTATGGGATCCTTTGATAACCAAAACAAAGGTTTACATTTGTTTTAGTCATGGTCTTAGATAAGTGTCAAGTCACCTTATGTTTTGATGGGTAGGTAATAGGTTAGGAGTCTCAAAGGTTTCAATTTTTATGTCCAAACAAAGTCCAACAACCTTATCCTATGTTTCATGAGTCTTATATTCTTTTTAGAAACCCATAACTTAAACCAATTTTGAAAATTTTTGGAATTAGCCCTGAAACCACATTTTCATAGTGCAGACAGTGTAAAATGTTTGATTTGCACTACGAAAATGCTTCTCTTTTTGTAGCGCTTTCCCTGTGCGCTACGAAAGTGCGGATTCGAAGAACAGTCTTGTCAAACATCAATCCGTTAATATTTCGTTGTGATTTTCATTATTAGGTGTCAACTAGGAGTCAATGCTTATGCATGCCACCATTCAAACTCATCATTTCGAATTTAGGGTTCATTATGTTAGATATTTTCAAATTTGAAAGGGTTGGGTAGTCTCATCATGTTAGTTTGCATGCAAACCCTCAAACATAATTGGTTTTGAATAGTAAGCTTTGGTAATTGTTCACAAAGGTTTTCCTCATTCATCATTCAAGGGAGGCTGACCACCATTGGCAAGCGAGGCTGACCAGTTGGGTTTCAAAATAGCCCAATTTTGTCATAGTAATTCAGAAGAAAAGATGACAGAGGAGAAGAAACATAACAGGTCTGGTCATTGCTTGAGAACAGAGCCTGAATGCACTAAGGTCCTAATCAGAGACAAAGAAATTGTAGAAGCCTTCAAGAAAGCAGGGTGCTGGAATTTTTGTAAGAAATTGCAGGGAGGGCATACTCAGGTGATAAAGGAGTTTGCACTCCATTTTAGTGGCTTAAGTACAAAGGTTGGAATGCTTAATTTGCAAATTTCTCCAGAGGTCATAGCGTTGGTGATAGAAATTCCTAGGGGGCAAGAGACATGGTTCAAAAACTTTAGATTCGACATGGAACCATGCAAGGTGTTCTTGAAGCCATAGTTTTTAGAAACCCAAGGTAGTTCCCAAAGACTACATCAAGGACAGCTATACCAACTTGCTTTTCAACATTCAGCATTATTTCACCTGTGAAGGCAAATACCAAAAGGTTTATTCATATCATTTTAAACTCCTTTTACATTTTACTGGTATGATTTCTCTAGATTTGCTTTACTTCTTATTTCGAGGTATAGCTAAGATGGTAGATAAAGTACAGTTAAAATACCAAGGATGTGAGACTTCCCTATTTCATCATGGTCTAATTAAAGTGATAGTTCTACATGAGCTCAAAAGGGTCAACAAATATTGGTCTTTGTTTTTGTTTGTAAGTGACTTTGGAATAGAAAAACAAGTTGAAGACACTGGCCCTAGGGTTAAAGGAACTCCATTAGCAGAAACCAGCAAGTCTGCAATGTCTAGGGAAAAAAGGTATGTTAAGTTAAAGCCTAGGAAGCAGGTGAAAGAGCAAGCAAGCAGAACTCCAACAGTCAAAACCCCAACAGTCATTCTTGAAACCCCTAAATCTGCCAAGGAAAAGATATCTGAGGTTAAAGGAAAGACACAAGAGCAGTCAACCAGTAAACCAATTCAAAAGAGATTGACTAGAAGCCAAATTACAAAGGAGAAAGGCAAAACAATGATCTCGATGATCTGAATTGGATCCTAAACACTCTAAGTTTTCATAAACTCGTTCAAATTATGCCAAACAGATTCAAGTCTTAGAAAGATCAAGCTATCAGAAGGAATCCTCATGATAGTTGCAATTGTGATCAGTGCGGAGCAACGAGGACCCTCAGTCGAGCGTGTAGACCGTTGGCCCATGGTAACGTGTGCTAGCTCAAATTGGTAAAACCAGAGGCTAATTCAAGAAACGGAGGTGGTTTCTGATACGCAATTAATGCTAAAGCACTAATCACGTATCGTAGGGCATCCCCCTCTATGAAGGAAAGCCCCGAAGTGCCCGAACCCAAAATGGCTATGAAATGCGGAAAAGTAATAAATTCGGTTCCATGGATTCCACAAAACTAAGGTATCAGAAGGCCTCAAGGCAGTAATTAGTTTTGACCAAGTCCTACCCAATGCCACACACTGAGTGACATGCGTCCAGTGGAAGAGAGAGAAATCCGCTCACATCGAACAGGTAAACGTCATGCTACTTACCTGCCCGATATGAAGGACGATCAAAGGATCTAGAGGGCCTAGATCAACGACGGAGGCACGTCTCGATAAATGACTGGATTTGACAAGGTTGTAAAGAAAGATTACATGGGATTTGAAGTTTGATGTGGTTGATGAGTTGGCAGAAGATTCGTGTTTTGCGAGCATCTTGGAGCAAATGGAAATAACGGTCGTTCAAATGTGTCCAAGGAACCTGACATACTCACCTGTTGCAGAATAGGTGGCCACCTCCCTGTGAAGTGTTACACAGTGATGATGTCGTAGAATAGGGGAGTTTGAACAGACAGAGGAAGGAAAACCAGAACGTCGAGAAGTGAAAACAAACAGACAGAAAGCAGACTGGCTTTAAAGCCATGAACTAACAGAGACAAAACAAGCAGAAAAGAAGGAAAGAGAGTTACTTAAGAGTAGAGAGAAGAAGCCGAGCTGACCTAAGGGTAGCATCGAGCCAGATAGAGCCAGAGAGAGTCAGAGAGTTTGTGCACTCCAAATAAAGCTTGAGAGGTTCAAGCGAGCTCCTCGACATAGGCCTGTCATGTATGAGTTTCGGATTGGGCTCATACTACTGTGACCAGTAGAGGTCAAGTACGAGTAAGGAGAGTTTGTGTACTCAAATCCTACTGATTCATATCTGTTGAGTGAGACACAAATCACTATTGTAAAGAAACTCTGCTTTGAAAATAGAGAGGCCACCACTGAAGGTTGGACCAGGAGACGTAGCCCAGGAGTATTGGGTGAAATCCTTATTAAACTTGTTGTGTTTACATGTTTTCCTGTTATGCTTTCTCTAAACTGCTTCAATGTCTGTGTATTTCGTAATCTTATCAATATGTTGCATAAAATAACATAGGCACATCCATGCACATGAATTTGTAATACCTTTAATTCTTTGTCCTGGATTATTCCATATCACTCGGGAGAAGGTTCAAGCTTGAAGGGTGATTTAAATGATATCTTAAAGGCCATTAACATTACAAAATATCCTTTGGTGTAGGAAGATGTGACAAAATTTGATCAAAGGAAGTCGAAGAAAGTGAAACCCTTCAAAAAACTGGAATTTGAGGATGATGTTACAACTTTTGTTTTTAAACCTAGAAAGCCCTTAACTAGGCAATCCAAGAAGATGAAGGAGTCAAATGTTGAATTGGAGAGAATAGAAGAAGCCTTTTTTGTTCAAGAAGAGTTGATAGACTTACCATCTCTAAAACCTAAAGGAGACAAAAACACAATTCCTGCCAGTCAAACAAAAAAATCTAGTTATGAAGTTATGGAAGAAAGGTTAAAAGCTGCCAACAATGAAATTGCTAAACTAAGAGTGAGAGCAAGTGTTATGAAACCAGTTCACAAAAGGATAGAAAAGATAGATGAATGCCTTAGAAATAAGCCTCTTCAAGGGGGCAATCTCCTTTACATTACACAAATGAACAATTCTTGGATGATTCAAATGACAAAACCTCCTTTCTATATATTGGAGTCTAAGGGGTCACAATATAACCAAGTGGACCTAACAATAATAATATAAAGGCAAAAAAATAACAATAGAGGGATTCTATGGGGCACATTAATAAAAATATGGGGACAATAGGGGAACAACAATATTAATAAGGGATACAACTACAATATTAATGGGGGCATCACTAGTATTATAGGGACCTAACATGCCTCTCTCCTACAAAAAAGTGTTGTCCTCAACACTTGAGTAGTTCTGGATGCTTCTGTATAAAATTCTCATCCTCCCATGTGGAATCCTCAGCGGATAAGTTCTTCCACTTGATGAGATACTCTAAAATGGATTAATTTCGTAGTTTTCAAGTTCTTGTTTCTATGACTGCTTCCCGTTCCAATATAATTTTTCCTTCCTCGTCAAGTTTTGTAAATATTGTTTGAACTGGGAGCTTGTCATCTATAACCTTCTTTAAACATGAAACATTGAAAACTGGGTGCACTCGAGAAGTTGCAAGAAGCTCCAATTTGTATGCCATAGTACCAACCTTTTGTAACACCTTGTATGAACCATAATACTTTGGTGACAATTTGTTATCCTTCTTAGCTTGCTTGAGGGACATTTGTTTATATGGTTGTAGCCGTAGGAATACCCAATCACCTACATCAAAACTTCTTTCACTGCGATTTCGATCTGCCTGTTGTTTCATTCTATTCTGCGCCAACACGAGATTATCTTTTAAGAGTTGGAGAACTTGTTGTTGATGCTCGATGTGATGTTCCACTACTTGAACCTTAGAATTTTCTCTTAAATATGATGTGATGGATGGTGGCTGATATCCATAAAGTGCCAAAAATGGGGTCATTTTTGTTGCAGTATGGAAGGAAGTGTTATACCACCATTCAACTAGAGGCAACCATTTGATCGATTGTGTCTATTTATCAGATACAAAGCAACAAATCTATCCTTCCAAACATTTGTTTACTCTCTCCATTTGCCCATCAGATTAAGGATGATAAGATGAGCTATGAGTTAAATGAGTACCAAGACAAGAAAATAATTATGTCCAAAAATTTCCTATAAAAATGGGATCTCTGTCACTTACAATAATCTTTGGGTTTCCATGTAGCTTTTGAATTGTTTCCATAAATGTCGTAGAAACTGTACTAGCTTTAAATGGATGTGATAATGCACAAAAGTGTGCATACTTGGTAAGACTATCAACTACCACCATGATGACACTCTTTCCCTCAGACTTGCGTAAACCTGTGATAAAATCCCTTGAAACCTACTCCTAACATTGGCTTGCAATGGATAAAGGTTGTAATAGACCCGGTGTCTTAATTGTTTCAACTTTATTTTGTTGGAAAACCAAATATTCCGTCACAAACTTTTGAATGTCTGATTTAAGGCCATCCCAAAAGAATTCCTTCTTAACCATGTGGTAAGTTTTTTAAAATCTTGAGTGCCCTCCTAAGGGAGAAGTGTGCAATTCCATAAGAATCTTTTGTTTTAGCTAGGAATTCTTACAGAGGTATAAGCGATCTTTGTACCATAACGAATCATTTTTCCAGCGAAATGTATCAGATGTACTAGAATCTCGTTGTAACTTTAGAATAAGTTCCCACACTTCTTCGTCATTTTTCCATTCCTCCCTTGCTTCGTTTATCCAATCTGGTTGGATAATAGAAATGGCGCACAATAATGCTTCCACATCCTCATTCTTTCTTGAGAGTGCATCTGCCACAGCATTTTGCTTTCCTTATTTGTATATGATTTCAAAGTCATAACCCAACATCTTTGTCACCCATTTTTGTTGTTCTTCAAAGGATAATCTTTGTTCTAAAAAGTATTTAAGGCTATCATGATCCGTTTTTACCTTGAAGTGTCTTCCCATTAGGTAGGGTCCCCATTTCTTAAGTGCATGGAGTATTCCCAACATTTCCTTCTCATAAATAGCTTTGTGTAAAAACTTTCCCTTGATTGGACGACTTTCAAAAGCAATGGGTCTTTCATCTTGCATTAAAACAGTGCCAATTCCATTTCCTGAAGCATCACATTCCACAATAAAGGTTTTTGTGAAGTCCGGTGTAGCTAAGACCGGTGCTTGGCACATTGCCTCTTTAAGATGTTCAGAGGCCTTTGTTGCTTCCGGAGTCCATGAAAATGCATCTTTCTTCAATAATGTTGTTAGAGGTGTTGCTATTCTCCCATAATTCTTAACAAACTTGCGATAATTCCCTGTCAACCCAAGAAATCCTCGCAGATGCTTTATGGATGTGGGAATTTTCCATTCCTTAATGGCTTTAATTTTGCTAGGGTCTACCTTAACTCCTTCATGAGATACAATATGACCCAAATATTCCACCTCCTGGACTCCAAAGAAACATTTGGGTCTTTTTGCATATAATTGTTTCTCCTCCAATAGTTGTAGCACCCTGTCAACATGTTCAACATGATCCTTCCAAGACTTGCTGTAGATTAGTATATCATCAAAAAATACTAACACAAATTTTCTAAGGAATGGTTTGAAAATTGAATTCATCAAACCTTGAAATGTTGAAGGTGCATTGGTAAGGCCAAAAGGCATGACCAAAAATTCATAATGACCCTCATGAGTTCTAAATGTTGTTTTCGGAATGTCTTCAATCTTCATTCTGATTTGATGATACCCTGAACGAAGATCCAACTT